>PVJI01020570.1:0-28747 GCA_004026765.1 Micronycteris hirsuta | reverse complement strand
TAAATTGTCCATTCATCACTTACTTGGAGAACAGAAGAGCTTTCTTGGTATGTACTCAGAAATCTGGAAAAACTGGGACGAACCTCTTCAAGAAGACTCTGAGTAATGAACACTTGTGTTTATTACACCGTTCGTTTCAGGCTACATACATTTATGGGTGATATATAAAAATGTTTAATCACTTTTCTCATTCTGTACACTTCCTTATGCTTTCCCTATTTAAAGTTGAGTCAAATAAGGTGTTGTGTGTGTGTAGACAGCATGGCCCTGGAGTAGTGTTTCTAAGTTCAAGTATTTGCCCCCCCATGGGGATAATCATTTTCATCTCTCTAAGCTTTTTTTTAAAATGAAGCATGTTAAAACAATATTCACTGCATAAGATGCAATGACCAAATAGAAGTGTATAGAATCAAAAACTTACTAAAAATGTGGCTTTGTAACATGCACATGGACAATTATGAGTTGTTAGTTTTATGGACAAGCTGGGAGAGCAGGTTCATTACTTTCACTTTGCAATATCCATTTCCACCTTGAACACGTACTCAGTGGTAAGGTAACGCTGCTCCTGCTTTCTCTCCTGGGAACCCTGAAATCCCCCATCTGAACTCCCGCCTCCAGTTCCTTTCTACATCTTGCATTTCCTCTGCTTTTTGTTCTCCTCGGGATCTGAAGTTTCTCAATTAAAACTGATGTTCTGAGCTCATCCTGTTTTTGAGCTTCTTTTTGCCTTCCCATGTGACGGTGCCTTTCCTTAAATGGGCTTCGTCTCCAACTTTTATCCTGCCGGTTATCAGTCCTGCGTCCCCGGACTCACCACTTCCTCTGTTCCGTGTTGTTCATTATCTTTTTTATTTTTATTTTTTAAAATATATTTTATTGATTATGCTATTACAGTTGTCCCATTTTTTCTCCTCTTTATTGCCCTCCAATCTGTACCCCACCTCCCACCATCATTCCCCCACCTTAGTTCATGTCCATGGGTCATACATGTAAGTTCTTTGGCTTCTCCTTCCCATACTATTCTTAACCTCCCCCTGTCTATTCTGTACCTAACATTTATGCTGCTTATTCCCTGCACCTTCCCCCATCCTCCCTCCTCCCCCTCCCCACTGGTAACCCTCCATGTGATCTCTATTTCTGTGAATCTGTTCCTGTTCTAGTTGTTTACTTAATTTGTTTTTGCTTTTGTTTTTTAGGTTTGGTTGTTGATAGTTGTGAGTTTGTTGTCATTTTACTGTTTGTATTTTGATCTTCTTCTTTTTCTTAGATAAGTCTCTTTAATATTTCATATAATAAGGGCTTGGTGATGGAACTCCTTGAACTTGACCTTATCTGAGAAGCACTTTATCTGCCCTTCCATTCTAAATGAAAGCTTTGCTGGACAGAGTCATCTTGGACATAGGCTCTTGCTTTTCTTCTTCCAATACTTGTTTTCAGCTCCTTCCTCCATGCAGGGTTTCTTTTGAGAAATTAGTTGATAGTCTTATGGGAACTTTTTTTGAAGGTAACTGTCTCCTTTTCTCTTGCTGCTTTTAAGATTCTCTCCTTATCTTTAATCCTAGGTAATGTAATTAAGATGTGCCTTGGTGCGTGCTTCCTTGGGTCCAACTTTTTGGGAACTCTCTGAGCTTCCTGGGCTTCCTAGAAGTCTATTTCCTTTGCCAGATTAGGGAAGTTCTCCTTCATTATGTTTTCAAATAAGTTTTTTATTTCTTACTTTTCCTCTTCTCTTTCTGGCACTCCTATTATTATAGAACAGACGGTTGGGGGGAGCTGAACGATATGAAAGACCCCCCTTCTTTTTCCCCCCAGGGTTCCTCCCCCTTACCAGGTTTGCTTTGCCTGCCGCCCGAGGAAAGACGTAAAAGGAAAGGAATTATTTATTTGGAAGTTGTACAGACTGAAGTTCTTTAGAATACGCATAAACACACACAATCCTTCCCTCTCCCTCTGCCCCGTCTGGGGTACCGTATCTCATGCAGGCTCCCGACACCATCCACGTGGCAAAAAGGGAGCACTTCCAAAGCCATGGGGTCCTGACTCTCACCCAAGCCGCGTGGTCCCCACTCTGCTGAAACTGCGTGGTCCCAACAAGACACCCAAGCCGTGTGGTCCCAACAAGAGACCCCAAATGGCTGCCCTGCCTGAGTTTAAATCCCAGAGTCAATCTTCCTCTGCAGCCTCATTTCCAGCTCCTCCCACAATTGGCCACAGCTGCCAGCATTCAGGGATGGTGTGGCCCTTTGGTGTGGAGACAATTATCTCCAAGCTCTTCTGGACCCCATTAAAAATGTCTCTTTGGGGGCCCCCCTCTTGGCGGGACCTTGTTACACTATGATTTGGATATTGGAATGTTTAAAGTTATACTGGAGATTCTTAAGCCTCTCATTTTTTCAAATTCTTGTTTCTTCCTTCTGGTCCAAATCTTTGATTTGAGTCCCGGTTTCCTTCTCTTCACTGTTGGTTCCCTGTACTTTTTCCTTTATTTTACTTTTCATAGCCTTCACTTTTTCCTCTATTTTTCACTCATACCCAAGCATTTCTGTGGGCATCCTGATTGCCAGTGTCTTGAACTGTGCATCTGATAGGTTGGATATCTCTACATCGCTTAGTTGTATTTTTTCTGGAGCTTCAATTTGTTCTTTCATTTGGGCCATATTTCTTTGTCTGTTACATAGTGAGGGGTGGAGCCTTAGGTGTTCACCAGGGTGGGGTAACTTGTGTTGTTGCCTTGTGGCGCTGTATGTGGGGGAGGGGTCTGAGTGGTGATGCTCAGTGCTGCTTGCTTGGCTCTCCACCAGCTTTTAGTCACATCCTCTGCTACCCACAGTCAAATTGGGCCCTTCTGGTGCCGATTCCCAGGTGGCTGGGTTTTTGTAAATTCCTTTTCTGTTACACTTTCACTCTTTTGTAGATTCGACCTCCCAGTCTGTCCCTTGTCCTTAGAAGTGATCCTTCAAGCCACTGTCATTAAAATCTATTCCTTTCCTCGGACCCCAACTTGTCACAGCATGAACTCAGCATCTTCCCCATTGTTGAGCACCACTCTATCTACCTGGACTGGGAAGTGACACTCCTTCCACCTGGGGGAGAAGATCCGGTCGGCTTTGGGTTACCTGGAGGATCCAGCACAGTGCCCAAGACAAAATGAATAATGAATAAAATTTCTTGACTTGAAGTAAATTTCTAATTTCAAGCTGCCAATTATTTTGACATTGAGTTTCAAAGCAGACTTTTGAACACTTGTATAAAATATTTTAAAGCTGTCATAATGACATATTTTCTAACTAAACACATTTAAACTTTATGGGAACATTTCATATACCCTTAGGACAACCTGATATTCTCCAGCACTGTGACACAGACTCCAGAGTAGTCAGTAATTGTTTTCTGTATCTTCCCACTATTATTTTGGTTAACACATGCACGTGCACACACACACGAACTGGAGTGGAGGCTAAAATTCCCTGGAGGAATGTATAACTTTTTTAGTTGGGATATTTCTTTTGACACAGAGGAGGCATGCGATGTCATTCTTAGAGCCGAGATAAACTCTCTTATCCATGGGCATCACCTGCAGGACAGGTCACTTTGCTAGTATATAAACTCTTCTTCAGGCCAGGCACTGGATCAAGGTCATTGACTCTGTTCCAAAATAGTTGTGATCGTCCATGATTCATGTCCCCCATTACTTGGAACGCGTGTTTACCATAGGGGTCAAGGGCATGAACTCTGGAGTTATGTGACCTGAGTTCAAATCCCAGCTTGGACAATGCATAGCACCGGGACTTTCGGTAAATTTCGTAGCCTATCTGTGAAGGAGGTGGTGATAGTGCCTCCCTTGTAAGGTGGTTGTGTGAAGCGTGGACTATAATAAGTACCGGGTCTGCTCTTTTCATTTAGAAAGAGTTACATTGAATAGATACCAATGCCATGCATTTATTAGACCACAGCTTTAATTAGAAAACAGTATATGTAAAGAGTGATATTCCCAGATTAAAACAAGGGAAATAATTATTTTCTAAAAGCTATTTATAATGTAAAATTCATGACTGTGTATTTTAAAGAGGCAATGGCATAAAACACAAAATATGAATTCTGAACTATTTTAAAAATATTTTCTGATTATAAATTGTACATTTTTATACAAAATTCATAAGTAAAAATTCTTGGGGACAAGCGTTTTTAGGAACTACTATAAAGGACACATAGACAGAACCAAGGGGGAGGGTGGAAGCAAAGGAGGGGGGTGGGTTTGGATGGGGTTGCGGGGGAGTGAAGGAGAGAAAATGCAGACAACTGTAACTGAGCAACAATGAAGTAATGAAAGAAAAATAAAAAAAAGAAATATATATTTTCCCCTATAATTTCTACACATAGCTTTGTTAAAATTTTAGTAAATGCCTTTTCCAGTATATTTCCATAAGGATGAAAATAATCTGATAAAATAGTTATAATAAAACACTAATAAAGCAGCATTACCAATTACTAAGTGCTACCTGAGTTCCACTCATGATGCTGCACTTTTTGCATGTGATCAGCTCTGGCTGGTGTTCCAGCAACCCCGTTAGCTTGTTAGTATCATGTGTATTTTACAAATAAAGAAACACCTGCTCAGGAAACCTAGTTAACTCGGCCAATCTCTCCCATTGGATAGGCGACCAAACTGGCATTCAAGGTAAGAATGAACTGACTCTAAACTCCTGGTATATACAGGAAATGTTTTACAAAGCTGGAATAATACAGAATTCCTCCAAAAGTATAAAACATGGCAAACCTAAACTCTAGCAAGGATTCTTGGAGGCAGTCTACAGCATTAAGGTATGTACCACATTCTTCTACTCTTGTTTGTTTTAGTGATGTAGGAGAGTATGTTATATTGGGTTGGCCAAAAGTTTGTTTAGCTTTTTCCTTATGATGGCTCTAGAAGTGCTTAGTTGTCTTTGAGTTCATTCAAAACAGTTTTGAGAGGTTGTATTGTGACAGCCATCTGTCAGTGTGCATTTTTTAAAAAACCATCAAAATTGGTGAATTTTTGTATAGCCATTTGAATATTGAACATAGAAGAAAATACACATTTCTGGCATATTATGCTTCATTATTTCAAAAAAAGCAAAAACGAACTGAAACACACAAAAAGATTTGTGTAGTGTATGGAGAAGGTGCTGTGACTGATCAAACGTGTCAAAAGTGTCTTGTGAAGTTTCTTGGTGCTATTGACATTTTGGCGAAATAATTCTTTGCTGTGAGCTGTCTGATGCACTGGAAGATGTTTAGCAGCACCCTGGCCTCTACCCACTAGAAGCCAATAGCAGGAGATAGAAGACAGTTTCAAAGTATCCAAATCAATACAGTTATTGGTGAAAATGAAAAATGTATCATTTATTTTACAGAAAAAATTTAATGGGCCCTGGCTGGTATAGCTCAGTGGATTGAGCGCGGGCTGGGAACCAGAGGGTCCCGGTTCGATTCCCAGTCAGGGCACGTGCCTGGGTTGCGGGCCAGGTCCCCAGTGAGGGCCATGTGAGAGGCAACCATACATTGCTGTTTCTCTCCCTCTCTGTCTCCCTCACTTCCCCTCTCTCTAAAAATAAATAAAAATAAAAATCTTTAAAAAAAATTAATGGAATTTTGGCTAACCCAATTCTAAATGAGCCACTCCAGAAGTGGCAGAGTGTGCTGTGCTTTCCAAGAACTCTGAGAAAAGTGGGTGGGGATTGTTTTAATGTTCACAATATATGCAATGTTTGAAATCATTTATTTTTCTTATGAGAGTCTTCATACTAAATTCTATAAAGGCTAGCAGGACATGAGGAGAAACTCCACCTGTCCTAAAGCTTATCATCATCCCTATGCACTGGCATCTATACAATTCCACGTTTCCCTGGGGGATTTTCTTTCCCTTTTTGTTTTTATTGTTTGACTGTTTCACTGTTCTGTGCTAGATAGGAGAAGAATTTCCTGTCCTTTAAATCTGTGATTTTGCAAACGATGTTTCTGCATGTCACAAAGTGTCACCGGAGAGAGAGATACTGTGTAACGCTTGAGACACCTAAGACCATGACACTGGCCCTGGGTCACCCTGGTATAAGGACGGAGACCAGCAGAGAGGCTGATGTCATCATGTTGGAAACAGACCATGAATATAGGAGGTACGAAGAAAAGGTGGGTAGCGCTGACTGACTGACCGTTTCTGAAATTATTAGAACAGCATTCTATTTTGGGAAAAGAGATTCATAAACCCAGAGTGTTGATGTTTAGAAATGATTTCCTTTATTTCTTATGAAATCTTATGAAGCTGGGATTCTGCTTCCATGACTACCGTTTTTATATATATTCGATGACTCTGTATTGTCATTTGCAACTCAGATGTGCAGAGCTCAACTGCGCAGCCGGGTTAGCACCGAGCAGGTTTAGAGTTTTGCTTGGCCCTGGGCTCAAGTAATAAAATCCCAGCTTTAAGTACCATTGGGGTTGATAGAATGAAGTCATCTGCATTTTTACATTAAAACATTCCTCTGTGTAATAAATACAACTGACAGTAGTGCGTGGCTTTTGTTATGGAAAATATGTTGATAGCAATAGAGTCTTAAATACTGAAGAAACTGCTGATTAAAATTTTATGGGCTTCATTACCACCTAAATGTTCAACAGCTGTCCATGCTCACAGTCTACCGCCTGGTATTCCAAACAAAAGTCTTAGTTACGATTATTTTTTTAAAAACCCCGTGAAAACCCTGACCGAACCTGTCACTTATTTTCACAGTTGTTTCCTGTTTAGTATTCCGAGATGTTCTTGGAGGGAACGAGGGCCTTTGAAGGGTTGGAACACGGGTGAAGTTTCCGTGGCAATGGCGGAGGCCTTTGGGTTTTGGTGTCAGCCACGTAGTGCTGGGTGTCCCTGCCCTCGTCTGGGGCAGTGTCCCGAGGTCACACACACACGCTGGCATCAGCCTCTCCGCTCCGGCCCCCTGCTGTCAGGGGACCAGCTGTAAGATTTGCCTGCGTCTCGGTGGCTTCCTGACACGGGGCACTCTTTGGGCTAAAACTGGGCAAGTCCAGGGAAGTCTGTGCTGGAGGGAGGCGGGGGAGGGGGTGGCCACTAGCGCTTTGCTCAGCGAGAGCTTCTTAGATCCATGTCCACCCTGTTTGACAGTGTGGCGTTTCCACGCATTTACTTTTTATGGTGTGAAGGATGGAGACCACGTGGGGTTATGATCCGTTCCGGCATCCAACCTCCCCTTTGGTCGGCCAAGAAAACATTTAACACCCATACCAGATAAAATTTACTGTATGTGTAAGTTGTTACCATTTTGCATCCAAAGCAGGCCTTTAAATAATCCAGAGACACAGAAATAATTTGTAGTTATCACATTCTTTAGCTGTGGACTATATATCACTGTAAGTAGGAGGAAGCTATTTGCCCTTGTTATTATTATTATATAGTGTCTATTATTTACATTTTATGTATATTGCATTTTTTCATCAAAAGCCTATCAACATTACTACCTACCATTTTTTTTTTAATGACTGAGAGTTGTAGCATCTGACTTGAGACCATTACAATAAATATTTGTATTTTTGATGATGGCGATGTGGTGATCCTGGTAAATTATAATTATATCTTAGAAGGAGAGTATCGTGAGGTAACCATGGAAATCACAATTGATGTCTGGAGAATTTTTCAGTCTTGTTAAGGTAACTTTTTTTATTAATGTAAAACTTTGAAAAATAAGAAATAACAGAAGTGACTTACTAAACAGATAGCAAGGTTTAGCTCATAATTAGAAGAAATAAATCCTCAAAAATTCTTCTTCTATTTTTAAATTTCATTGAAGAAAATGAAGGTATGTACAATAAGTATCTCAGGGCCATTTCTCTATGATTAAAAAATATAAGTCAAACTCATGTGTCTCTTATCTAAAAAACAGGAGATGCAATGTGTCCAAGGCAATCATATTAATTATTTACTTGACATAAAAATCACTGACGTAGAAAACCGGACTCAAGAGTAAAAATGTTTCTTATTTTAGGTAATAAGACGACTATTAAGTATGTAATTCAAACTCAGTAAAAAGTTTGATCAGTTTTTATTTAATCCCTCATAAAAGAATAAAATTAACCTTCCAAACCATCCCCTGTGTTTTTAATGATAATCTCAAACAGAAGGGCCCAAGGCGATGGCCAGAACTCACCAAACTGTGGCCAAAAATAACGGCTCTGATGCCGCGTCCCATTGCACAGCCGCCTCCATTAACTCAACGCACCGGCGACTTCCCCCAGCACATGGCCCTTTTATTCCTGTTGGGTCAGCCAGCCCTCTCCTGATCTCCTGTTGAAGCATTGCTGCTGGTGGCTGGAACAACGAGTCTGCCTCGGGTCTGGTGTGGTGTCATCCAGTGACGTGCCCTGTGGTCTTGCCACTCGGGCTGAGCATCGTGGGCTGCCGCAGGAGCAGTACGCAGCTGCCCCGAGAACAGGTGCAGGGGACCGAGCATGTCTCAGCACACCCTGCCACCTTACAGGGACATTCTCATGATTCAGATGGGACGGGGATCACCATATTCATGTGAGACCAGTCTGCACGCCCAGGGGGTGGCTGATTTTAAAACCAAGTCAGACGTTCTTCTGCTGTAATGCAAAACCTTGGGGACACAGAGGCAGCTTTCTTTGGGATAGGACAGTGGCACCCGTTCACGGCTCCTGGCATGTATTTTTGTGTCAATGAATGGCGGGTCCATGATGAACATGCAAGTCAGGGTCCCTGAGCGATGGCTGACTTGCTCTCTCCTTGGCTGGGCCATAGGGCCCAGCGGTTCGGCCCAACCTTAGCTCAGATGCTGCGGGGAAGGTTCCTGTGGGTGGGACTGACACAGTCCGTGGGTTCTCAGGGAATCGGGCAGCAGTTACATGGTGGGCCTCTTTCAATCAGTGGAAGACCTCTGGAGCACGGATGGAGGTTTCCTGAAGAAGAGGAAGCGATTTTGCCTCGGGACTACAGGCTAGAAGTCCTGTCTGAGTTGCCGGTGCGCTGGCCTGCCCTGCAGGTTGCGGTTCAGGACTGCAACAGCCCCCCTTACCCGGAAGTCCGGCCTCCAGCTTTGTTCTCTCTCCTGTGCTCCCTCTGTCTCTCCAGGGACACCAGACACACTGACTCAGGGCCACCCATGTGCACTCACTTACCCTTAATTACCTCTTTAAAGGCCTTTCCCCCAAATGCAGCACATTCCGAGGTACCGGGAATTAGGACGTCAGCGCATGAATTTTGAGGGAACACAATTCAACCCACAATGTCCATTTTTCAGATAACAATGCTGAGGCACAGTGTTGTCTAATAGAAGCAGATTAGAAATTGTAATTGTAAGAAGCAGGTTAGAAACCCAGGGAAGTTGTCACTAGCATATACCCTCTTAATTGTTTATGAATAAAATGATTGAAAACAATACCGTATGATCATGGAATGTAAATTGTGCTGATGTTTGGAAATCCAAGGAAACTAATTCCATGCAGTTTTTCAAAATTTGAAATGTCATCCGTCCTCAAGGTAGGTTAGCTCTGAGGATTCTATGTGATGCATTGCATTTCCTTAGACAAGCCCCTGTCGGAAATCACATCCTGTCTTCTGTGAGCTGGCTGACTTAAAGACCCACTCCCACAATGTAATTTAGCTTCCAGGGACGGCGTCCCCAAGTAGAGCTCCCCCCTTTGGCAGAGGACCCCTGCGGACCCCTCCGGTTTCTGAGAGTGTCGGGTGTCCAGTGTGTTTGGGTAGTCTCTGATTAGTGAGGTGTGGGTAGAAATGGTGAAGCCGTCCCCATGCCCAGCCTGGTCCTTAATATCGCTGCACTCAGGGGCCCTTCTGCAGGGGTTGCCTCAGGGACCTTCAGGAGCTCCGACACGAGGAAACAGCTTCGGACGTGCGTGGAACATACTGGAGCGAACAAGCAGCCCGTGTTTCACGAGGCCCCCGGGACGTGTGTGTTTATGTGTTAGAACGGGACACCGTGGCTCCCAGGTTCTGAGCCCCGGGCCAGCCGTAGGGACATCACTGGGTTCTTGTTAACATGTGAATTCTCAGCATCTGACCCAGACTTAAGGAACCACAGCTGGTACCTACGCCCTCTCCTTTCCCTCCACGTCCCACGCTGGCTTCTGGAAGCACTCTTTGGTCAAAAAGAAAACTTTACTCGCCCTGGCTGGTGTGGCTCAGTGGATTGAGCACCAGCCTATGAACCAAAGGGTCACTGGTTCTATTCCCAGTCAGGGCACAAGCCTGGGTTGTGGGCCAGGTCCCCAGTCAGGGGCGCATGAGAGGCAACCACACATTGATGTTTCTCTCCCTCCTTTTCTCCCTCCCTTCCCCTCTGTCTAAAATAAAGAAAATTTAAAAGAAAAAACTTCGTTTGTTCAACAGGGAGAAAATGATTTAAAAAATGACAAAACACTGGGGTATTAATTACATGTTACAAAGAAAATTGATGCCACACCTGTTCTAAGTATGTCTTAATTACTTATCAAGTGGATGATTAACTTCACATCCCAGAGGTCACTCTAGCATCATTTTTCTCTTATTAATTACAGATTTGGTACATTTTTCATTAACTTTTAGAAACAGACTATCAGTGTGGTTCAATCATAACTCAAGGACTTAAATGAAGGGTTTGATGTCAATGTGTTTTTTTTCTCACCGGAGGATATGTTCATTAGATTTTAGAGAGTGAGGAAGTGAGAGAGAGAGACATCAACATGAGAGAGAAAGATCTATCGGCTGACTTCCACTGCACACCAACCGAGGGTCCAACCCTCAACCCAGGAATGTGCCCTTACTGGGGATCCAACCCACAAACTTTTTTTTAAAAAATATTTTATTTATTTTTATTTTTAGAGAGAGAAGGGAGGGAGAAAGAGAGGGAGAAACAGCAATGTATGGTTGCCTCTCACATGGCCCTCACCAGGGACCTGGCCCACAACCCAGCATGTGCCCTGACCGGGAATGGAACCGGGACTGTCTGCTTCCTAGCCCGCGCTCAATCCACTGAGCTACACCAGCCAGAGCCCAACCCACAGACTTTTGGCGGATGGGACAATGCACCCACCAGCTGAGCCACCGGGCCAGGGCTCAATGCATTTTAATAGATTATTTGCTGAGAAGGAGGCTGCCAGGTTCAGTTTGGAGTTATGTTTATGCAGTCTCACAACAAACGGATGGCAATTAGTTTATGATTTACATAAATATCCTCTGACATGTCAGTTTTGTGTTCTGGTGCCAAGGGACAATGCAGGTTGTACTTCCGTTACAGAACAGAGGGGTAGGGGGCTGAACGATATGAAAGACCCCCCTTTTTCCCTGGGGGTTCCTCCCCCTTACCACGTTTGCTTTGCCTGCTGCCAGAGGAAAGATGTAAAAGGAAAGGAATTATTATTTATTTGGAAGTTGTACAGACTAAAGTTCCTAAGCCACGTGATCCCAAAAAGAGATGCCAAAGGGCTGCCCCGCCTGGGTTTAAATCAGAGCCAATCTTTCTCTGCAGCCTCATTTCCGGCTCCTCCCACAACTGGCCACAGCTGCCAGCATTCAGGGCAGCTGTGGCCCTTTGGTGTGGAGCCAATTATCTCCAAGCTCTTCTGGACCCCATTATAAATGCCTCTTTGGGGGGCCCCCTCTTGGCTGCACCTTGTTACACTTCAGGTGTGAGGGGCTGCACCAGAGCAGGAGAGGTTTGGAAGCACTGGGTTGGAGACGTGCCTCCCAGTCCGGGCTGTGCAGGGGGCGTGGAGAGCTTTCAACAACTGTGTCTCCTGGACGATTCCTCTCCCAAAGTTCCGAGGTGGGGCCAGGCCTGGGCTTTGGGGCGTTGGAAAGCTCTGCAGATTCAGATGAGAAGCCCGGGCCAAGAATCCCTCCTGCAGATTGATAAGAGAGGAGTCCAACGAGCTTGAGGTGGGGCTGCCCCCAGATGACTCAGCCCTCAACTTTCAATACTGTCCAAGGAAGACATCTAAAAATCAATAAAAACAAACTTGCTAATACAAAGCCAGATCTTTAATTAAATAAATAGCAGGGGATTTATAATGCAGGAGAAGAAAACCACAAAATTTTGTTTCCCTTTAGATTCATGGGAGAGATGTAAAAAACAGGTTAACTTTGGGGAAAAGCACCAAGTATAAGACTAGACTCATTTCAGTGTCCCCTTTTTGTTATTATGTGTGACTTTTGGGTTTTCAGGTTGAGCTCTCTGGAGGGAGAGGATTTAGCTTTAATGTAATGCAGCTAACACACGTCATAAGGACAGGCCCCGCATCCAAGCCCCTTTTCTGTATGAGAGAACTCTTCCCAGTGCGCTTATCTCCCTAACTCTTTCTAGTCCCTTTCTTTTAATCGGGAAGAGGAATACTGTGCCAATCGAAGGCATGCTGGCCTCGAAATGCCACGCTGGGGTGGCTCAGTCCCCAGCAGAGCCTGGTGCTGTGGCACCTGTTTCTGCTCACAGAATGAGCTTGTGTTCCTCAGCAGATCTGGGGAGAAGAGAGTGAGTGTCCTGGGAAGACAAATAATATGGGGAAATTCCTAAGAGCCCTCCAGGTGTCTCCTCATGAGTGTCCTCTTAAGCTGGGAGTTCAAGGCCCAGTCCCTGCAGGGAGCAATAGGTTGGGGCAAATATTGTTGGTAGACACGCATGTGGGTTCACCCCGATTTCTTCTCCAAGGGATCGTCTACTCCTCTCTCTTGTGAGCCCTGCACTGCAGCTGCAGCCAAAAGTCTGTCATCACTGAACTTGGAACAGGTCCTCCGTCTTTCTCTTTCCTCTGCCTCTTTCATGGTGTTTTCTTCATCTGGAAATCCCGTTTGAGGTCAACCTTCTTACTTCTTGCCTGGAGGGCAGCCGTCCTTGTCCCTTCCCCTCCACAGTGGTTTTGTTTCCCCATCATCCCTTAAGTGCACCTTCTTCTCTAGCTTTCCAGCTGCGATTGTATTCTTCTCTCTGGCATTACCACAAATACCAAGAAAGTGATATAGTAGGAAAATACCTGAAAAAATAAGTTATTTCAGATTTGAAAAATAGTCTTTGGTATACTTGAGACATTTCAAACATGTTTTTCTGGCCATCTCTCCCTTTTGATTAATTTTAACTGTAACATTGTGTCCTTGAAGAGATTTCCTTTTACTCTGGAAGCTCCCTGAAACGTCCCCAGTTTCATCCTGAAGGATGGAGACAGAAGATTCTGGGAAACGCGGGGATCAGGTACGAGCGCCTCTGCTGTTTGCACGCCTCGAAAAGCCCACACTAACTCTTTCATAAAATTCTGGTATTTGCTCTTTGCGCCCGAGCATTTCCCAACAAAGGTACATTAAAAACCACAGCTCTAGCTCTGAGCTAAACCTCCGCGGAGACCCTGCTCGGAGCCGCGCCGCCCGCGCAGCCCACGTCGCAGAGCGTCCTCCGTGCCCGGCCACTTACTCCTATCCTTGGGATAAAAGGCTCCTACGATTGAAGCGAGTTTTTAAATGACAACATTTCAACACTGGTATGCAACGTTGCACACCGTTTACTGGTATTCTGAGTACCCTTGTTCTAAGTGGATTCTAAGGGTGTCAGCTGGGGTTTCCCTTAAATTCCTTAAAATCGGGGGGTTGGATGTGACATCCAAGGCTGGAGGCAGACCCTGACCTCACCGTTAGGTTGGAATCTCGATTTCTGCGTCTCGGTGCTTGGGGCCTTGCACGGTGTGATTCACTAAGTATCTATTGGCCGAGATGCCTTCCCATAGCCAGCTGGATGGTAAGACATACAAAACCCAACCCATTACATGAAACAATTATAATTAGCATTTCGATGTATTCAGATCAGTCCTTTTTGTGCATTCTAAACCATTTCGTAGATATCACGGAATATGTTACATGTTTTTCCACCAGTGTTTCCCTGAGCCTTGGGAACCCCCAGATCCCTGACTCTAAAGCATGTTCTTTCTTTTTTTTTTTTTTTAAAGATTTTATTTTTATTTATTTTTAGAGAGAGGGGAAGGGAAGGAGACAGAGAGGGAGAGAAACAGCAATGTATGGTTGCCTCTCATATGGCCCTCACAGGGACCTGGCCTGCAACCCAGGCATGTGCCCTGACAGGGAATCCAACTGGGACCCTTTGATTCCCAGCCCACGCTCAATCCACTGAGCTACACCAGCCAGGGCTAGCATGTTCTTTCTTGACGGCGGCACGGACATTGTCACTCAGAAGTTCTATGACAATCTGATTCGTTGCCCTTTTCCTCTTTTGTGAGTAATGTGCTGATAAACTTACTTGTGCACAAATATCTTAATTTCTCAGAAAAAAGATCATATTCCTGTAAGTTGAATTATCAGGTCCAACGATGTGGACATAAAATTAATTTATGTACAAAGTGCTTAGCCACAGTGAAACTTCCAAAAAATAGAGTTCTTTAAAGCCACATTCTGTAACCACAATGAACTAAAATTAAAAATTAACAATAACAGCCATGACTAGAATTTTCTTAACCATTTTTGAATTAGAGATAAAACATAAAAAGATTGGAAACTAGAGGACAAATAAGAACATTGTGTAATGCCTATAAAATGTATTTCAACTATTTTATAATTTAGAAAATACTTTTATTACAGAAAATATTTAAAATACATCAAAAGTTTAATTTAAACGGTAGAAAAATGAAAATATCGTTCACCTAATACAGGAGGTAATTGATAACAATTACAACGAAAACCAGTACATTAAAATTAAAAATAGATTTGATGAGTAGAACTAAATAAAGTCTGGCTCTTTGAAAATAAATAGCGTTGGGCTTGGTGATGACTTTTAGAGACAAAGGCATGATTCATGAAAGAAATCATCGAAAAGCTAGCTATCATTAAAACGGAATTTTGCGTTGCAAGAGACACTGTCAACCCAGTGAAAGACAAGCCGAAGACCGGGAGGAAATATTTGCAGAGGACATGTCCAACAAAGGACTGTTTTTCCAAAGTATACAATGAACTCTTAAAACTCACTGATAGGAAGACAAAATGTTTGATTAGAAAAACGGGACAAAGACCTGAACAGACTCCTCCACAAAGCAGCTGTGCAGATGGCAAATAAGCATATGAAAGGATGCTCCGAATGCCCTGCCATCAGGGAGATGCAAATGAAGTCGACGGTGAGGTGCCACGGCACACCTGTTCGAGCAGCCGAAGTCTGGAACACGGACCGCATCGCGTCATGCCGAGGCTGCCCAGCCACAGAACCTCGCCTTCGGTGCTGGCAGGAATGCAGAATGGCACCCTGCGTCGTCGATTTCTTACAAAGCTTACCATTCAGCCTGGCACTCCTGCTCCTGGGTTCTCATCCAAAGTCTCTGGAAACTTATGCTCATGCAAATACCTGCTCATAGATGTTTCTAGCAGCTTTACTCGTAATTATCAAAGCTTGGAAGCAGCCAAGATATCCTTCAGTAGCGAACGGATAAATAAATGGTGGTACGTTTGTGCAGTGGAATAGCATTCAGGGCTAGATAGAAAAGAACTCTTCAGCCATGGACAGGCCTGGAGGAACCTTAAATGCACATGACGAAGTGATAGAGGCCGATCTGAGAAGGCCACATACTGTATGATCCCAATTAATGACATGGGAGGAAAGGCAGGATTATTGGGACAGCAAAGAGATCCGTGGTTACCAGGGGGTCGGGAATGGGGGTGAGAGATGAATAAATGAAAACATAGAGGATTTGGGGGTACTGAAACTATTCCGCATTATAGGTTTGTCCAAAATGACAGAATATCAAGAACTTTCTCTTAAAGTTTACTAAACAGTAACATGGACTGATCATTCGTTTTAGTCCTCAGCTGTCTGGACAGGACGGTTTTATTTTTTGCTTATGTCGTTTCGTTTTGTCTGGGAAACCCCTCCCTCAGAATTGCCATCGAGGGCATTTTTGAAAAATAACACATCATTATATTTCTGTTTCATGCCGGCAAATGTTAGATACACCAAAATACAGTAATTGAAATTTTCATTAAAGTGTCCTAATTTCTCACTGTTCTTGAGGTGAGCTCAGGCCAAATATCAATCGTTTGCATAATCTTGAAGTGCCTAATTATTGTTCTTGCTCTTTCAGGTTTCATGGCTTTCTTGATCCTGTAAATTCAGATAAGTTATATTTCTGCCACTCTTGAATCCGGTGACTTTTCATTCTAAGAGCTCAACAAATGCTGATGATTCATATTTGTGGTCACAGAGTGGGAGAAAGTATACATTTACTTATACAAGCCGTTAAAAACCATTTCTAGTATTCCATTACATGGTTTCTACTAATGTCTTACAGTGAACCAAACATCATGGTTGATCTGAGAAAGCAATGTTTTCTATCCTCTTCCAGGTCGAGATTTGACTTTACGCTGGCTTTGACCCTGGGTCCTCATTATCAACTAGGCTGGGCGTGGCTACTCATGGTCTCCACGGCCTTGAAGGGCCTAACCTTTCTGGCACAAAACCTGTGGAATATTTCATGCAGGAGACTGGCTGAACTACTCTGGGACACTCAGGTCTCACCTTAGTCCCTCTTTATCACACAGGCTGGTCCTTGACCTCAGCGGAGTCCTGGTAGTGAACCGATAATGCTAGAGCTCTACCGGAGCAAGAATTTCCTAGACCTACCTTACCGCCGTCTTTGGTCTGAATCAGGAAAGACCAAGAATTAGAAAGGTTATCACAGAAGAAGTGGTGACTAGCATTGGCCATGGAGTTTGCTAATTTTTTTTTATGGTAATTCATAATGCTAGATATATACTTTGTCACTTAGTAACTCAAGTTAATTTACAAGTTTGGGGCTACTTAGTGATTTCTATAAATTAAGTAGCAACCTGGAAATACTTTTATCATGTTTTAAGTGCAGCAAAAATAAATTTCTTGTTGATAAACATTTAGCTCCTACCATAGGTTATATGAGTTCCATGCTTCCCAGTATTTTGAGGAGATCTTGAATACTATAATATATTCCTTTTCCAAACACAAGGGTATACTTCTTGCAATGTATGTTGGAACCACCCCATTTAGTATCACATTCAATAGCTATAGCATTGAAGTACTAACACATGAAGATCAAGTCCATACAAAGGTCTGTCCATTTCCGTTTAATAGAAGGTAAACTGGGAGTAAACAAGGGCAGCACCATTCAAAGAACACCTTAACTTTTTACATTCTTTCCTTTTTACTTAATTGATGGAACTGATTGCTTTAACTCTAGACCATATTTTATGGACTCTGTCAGGCATCAAAATCACAGTAAACATGTCAGTAACTTTCTCTTCATGTACTCACCTGGGTAGTTATAACAATGAAATTAATCTTTCCACTGCTTCCCTCCTTGTGGCAATTTACATAGCATTACCACCGAACCGACTTCGCTCAGCAGTCAACACTACGTGATTTGGTTTCTCTCCGAGGAATGCCGTCAGTCCTTTTACCAAGTAATTAGCCTACCATGTAATATTAAATATCCTAAAAAACAGCTACATGATTTCAGGTTTAGGATTTAAGTTAAAAATTATAATACCGAGAATGAAAGGATGAAGAACACACTCAGAGACCTAATTTAAATTCTCTTATGAGATTTTATTCTTTAAGCTTAGACTCAATTTTGCATTTATTACAAAAGAAAATATGTGTTGTTTTTTATGAACAATATTTAACTCCTGTGAAAGCCATTTCTAAAATCTAATAAACTCTGGTATAGTATTTGTAAATCACCATAAACTTGACATTACTCCAAAAGATTGATATGATTTTGCATAACTTAAGGAATATTTAAATCAATCCCTGCACATTATTTTGCATATAACTTGCATTTTCCACAGACATGTGATAATCAAATTATTAATCAATTTTTAAAAAATTCTTCTTTCCAGAATATAGGAATATGAATTGTCTATTTATTTACTATAAAAGTATTTATCAGTATATAGTACTTAAAGGAAAATCATCTTAACTCATGTTTTTATCTTTTATTTATAAATCATTAAACAAATAATATTTGTGGTCTTATCAATCATTTTATAACACAAAGCTGATATTTACTGTCAGCTCAGAAATCTGTTTCCTTAAGACTATGTGAGAATATTTTTAATGTTACCAGATTATAATAAATGACAAATTATAAGGCATTCTTATGATATATTAAATTAATC
The DNA here is from genome assembly GCA_004026765.1 of Micronycteris hirsuta. Taxonomy (NCBI): domain Eukaryota; kingdom Metazoa; phylum Chordata; class Mammalia; order Chiroptera; family Phyllostomidae; genus Micronycteris; species Micronycteris hirsuta. The sequence goes on along the minus strand of PVJI01020570.1, from coordinate 10,557 downwards.
CAAATATAACAGATCTCTAGGGTTTACCTTATTGTACCAAGACACAGGAATTCTCAATCTAATGTCGATGGCCTTTAATTAGTTTTAACTCCCAGTTAGGGCTTTGTGTGATCTCAAAGAACTGGAAAGATTTCCTTAACTAAACATGCAAACAAAGAGACAGACTAAACAACAAAAAATGTTACCATAAGCAAGTGATCTATTTGGTCCAATTACATCATGTTGGTGACTTGTGCTACTAAAGTGAGCCCACGACACTCAGCCCTTCAAATGACCCCATTTACTTTCTTCTCCTTCCCCCAAATCAGAGGGAAAGTGTAAAAGCTACCCAGCCCGCTGAGAACCAAGGTGGAGCAACTGACACTATGCCCAAAGCAGGGTCACAGCGAGCACTAGGAGAGGGACACAAGTCCTGAGGCCAGATCAGGTAGGCAGGGGGCAAGGAGAGGAGCAGAGGTCCCTCAAGTTCCACCGAGGGCTCGCTTCAGGGGGTTGCTGGCCAATGGCATGCCAGTGGACCTGGGGCGTGAATTTCACTCAGAACCCAACCCAACCAATGGTGCAGACTTCTGACTGAAATGGCTGAATGACTTCCGGTCTTGACTCCTGCTATCCACCCTCCTGGGGTCTATCGTGACCAGTCTGCTAGTCAACCCTGGGCAGCGTCCCCCAAAGATGCCCCCTTGTCTGTGCAGGGCTTCTCCCTCCCTCTGGGTTTATGAAGTTTCCCATAGGAGGTGGATGTGTGCAGGACTATGAGCTAAGAACTGGTCCCAGGATGTGCTTATGCCGGTAACTTACACTTAGACCCCACTCAGGACTGAGACACGTCACCAAGGAGTTTGCAGAGGTCGGAGTGGGCTTTCCTAATATGCACCTACCAGACCGCTGGCAGTTGGGTGTCTGCCCACTCAGACCTTCTCCCCATCAATCCATAAGTACAATGACATCCAAAAACCACCAAAAGCACTTCACAGAACCAGAATCTATGCACAGCCTTGGTCTCCAACTTCTGTAAATCCACCTCTGACCAGCAGACGCCAGAGACGTAATGTGGGAACCTGAGTTCTGGAAAACCCAACTGTAAAATACAAGGGGTTTATAAGAAATGACCAGCGTTCCCAGAGCCTCGGGGCTGCCCTTTCCCATCACCGCCTCTGACGATCTCTGCAGCTTTCGGCTTGCCTAGAGGAGACTCCTTCCTCGGTGAAGCTGAGAACCGGGGTTCTCCTTCTCCTGCTCACCATGTTTGGTCGGCAAGACGACGCAGTACTCAAAACAGAGGTCCCTCCAACCAGTTTGCTGTGTTGTAGCCTAGCCTCACTTGCTATTTGTCTTTAGTTACTCAATAAATCTGTATCTCAGTGAACTCATCTTTAAAACTGATACCAGATTACTTACCTAACTATTAAGTTGTGAGGATTAAATGAGGTAATAGTCTCAAGTTTCAGAAAAGCACCTGACATGTAGTAAGAACTAAAAAGAGGAAAATGAAAAAAAAAAAGATACCTATATCTTCTGCCAATACTGTGTCCTTTTTGGTCATGAAAGGATGACAATGGCTTAAATAGCTCTCCTCTGGTGAGCAGAAGATGCCCTGTGAGTTGTAAATGGGCAGCTGATACTCTTACTTTTAGTCCTGTGATGCTGGACAGATGTCAGCCATAGCACCTATGGAATATCTGAAAACGCCACTGGTGTGCGAGTTCTGTGTGACCCACCGTGGGCCACTACGAAGGTTACAACAAGGCTCTTTCTTGAACTACTTCAGTCCTTTTGGGGGAGATGGGGAGTTACCCATCTTCCACCAGCCCTTTAAAATAACCTCTTGGTATAGGGAGAAACTGTAATTAAATTAGAATTTTTTATAAATGTTTTTGCTAGTGACCGTAGTCATTAATTAAACTAAACTTGAAGGAAAAGAGAACACACCAGGAATAAGATACCTGAGGCAAGGATGGGCAGGAGACGTTGCCTTTGATGCAGGAGATTCGGTCCAGATGTCATTAGGAACAGGGGGGGAGCAACGATCTGGACGTGGCAATGACACACCAAAAGGCCCAGTGGTAGAAAAGCTGTTTCGGGAAAAAAGAAAAAACATAACGAACAACTCCTGCATAAGACTATTGATGGAGAAATGTATTTTCAAGAGAGATGGAAATTTTGGTTCAATAAGAAAATGAAGGGAATTTTCATATAAGCAGACTCACACAATATTTGGTCTTTTGTGACTTCACTTAGCATAATGTTTTCTAGGTTCATCTGCATGCTATATACCAGTGATTATGTTCATCTGTTCATCAGCTGATGGACTTTGGGTTGTTTCTACTTTCTGGCTACCAGGAAAAAAAGCTACTATCAACATTTGTGTCCAGGCCATTGTGTAGACATGTATGTTTGGGTCTCATTTTATTTTATTTGTATGGATATACACTTCGAATTGAGATTGCTAAGCCATCATGGTAACTTCATTATTTTGAGGAATTCTAAACTATTTTGCAAAGTCACTGTGCCATTTTATATTCCCACCTGCAGTCTTTGAGGGATACAGTTTCTCAAAATCTTGACCAACACCTGGTGTTGTCTGTCTTTCAGGGTCTTCAGATCTGTCCCCGTCTCTGCTGTAGTTTGTTGCCATCTGATGGCATTTGTAGGCTCCGGCTTGAGTAAGGACAGATGAGAGGTCCGATCAGCACCTGCACTGGCAGGGCAGCGGCGGCAATCCACGGACGGGCTGAGGCGGCCACACTGTGTCTGACTGAGGGAGCCGGGCTGGGAGAACAAAGGGACTCAGGAGCTCCTTTCCTTTCCTGAGAAGAGATAGCCTGTGATGTCCCTGGTCACATAGCTCCTTCTGTCCTCTCTCTCTTAACCACCCCCTCCAAGATAAGAACCTGAACCTAGTCTAGTTTGAAAGGTGACGAGCTAAAAGCTAAGTATGTTTGATCCCAGTGGGCGTTATTTCTTCCCAGATATTGTTGTATTCCTTCACTAGAAAGTGACCTCTATGAGGACAGAGATCTTGTCTGTTTCGTTCCTTGTTGATGCCTGCCCCTAGGTTAGTGCTCACCCCATAGTAGGCCCTCAGTAAAACACGTAGTGAGTGAGTGAATGGCCGACATTTTCTACACAACACACAGTTCCAGTTGAAAGGAATAATGCTGTCAGAAAATCACTGAGGAAAAGAAGGTGCTATCTGAGAACTGTAACTGCAAAGCAAAAGTTCTATATTTACTCAGTGACTCAGAAACTATAAACGTGTCGTCCAATGGTAATGATTACAGAGACATCTTTTCTCCTCTTTCAAAGATGCGCTGCAGGTCCCTGCTGACATGTGTGCTGGTGTCATCATTGAAATGAACATTTCATAACTGAAATTTCTGAACAGAAAAATCTGTTAGCTGCAGTTGGCAGATGAGTCATTTCGTGGATTCATTAGCGCTGAATGAAACTAACCAACTTGAGACTTTTCTAAATATAATTATCAGGAGTCTACATTAGAAGAGCTTGTCAGTGTAAAAATGTGACAACATAAAACAGTATCAAAATATCAGAAAAATAAATAATTTGAGGATGGATGAGTTTTGATGTTTTCCTAAAGTCATGTTCCCTTGCCTTTGCCGCTGTGAGCAACTCACCCAAGGTGAACTTGACACCAAGGATGTGGAGCTCATCAGGAAGGCAGTCAGTAAAGCATAGCCACAGTTGATTGGTTGTTGGTTTTTGGTCTCGTTTTCCTGCCCCAGCAGAATCAGTTATGCTCTTGTCATTTTAGCATCTAATCGCTCTCCTGGAAATCAATATTGGCTGACTGTATTAATAAGGTGAGCTATTGATAGATATGCAATGGATCTACAATGGCTGTCGCTTTTCATTGCAACCTCAAATTCCAGTACTTTATTAGTGCTATTATTTCCCAGCTATTGATTTAGTCTTCGATGACTCTGCTTTTTGGCAGAATCACTATAAATTATTTTGATTTTGAGTACTACTAGACATCCAATACTTCTGAGAACATATACCCTAGAGCCACGCTGGATTTGAGCAAAAGTGGAAGATTCCAAAATGCTTCCATTAGTTACCAGGGGATGGAGAGCTGCTGAAGGTTTTACTGTTATATCCACAGTTAACTACTGCATGGAGGAATGAATGATCATCCCATAGAGGACAGTTCCTGAAAGGCTATCACATTCCAGGCATCTACTCATGTCAACTCAACTCAACTCCTCATGTCAACGTAACAGCTGGTGACCTTGGGAGTTCTAGAAGATGTGACACTTGAAGAAACTTGCCCTAATTCCTAGAGAGTGGGTGGTGGAGTTGGAATTAAAGTCAAGTCTGCTTCCAAAGCACTTAACTCTAACATGGATACTCTCTACCATACATCCCAAGCTGAGGACCCAATCCCAGGTTCCCCAGTAACGTCTGTTCCTCAACATCATTACCATCATCGTCGTCGTCACCGTCAGAACTTCTATTTGAGTATACATCCTATTTCAGAGTTCTGCGCATGCTGCTTTCCATATACTACCTGTTTTCACAAACCCACAAGGCTGTGCCTATGCTAGCTATTTTAATTTTCTGCCCAATTACAGAGGGAAACTTTTGCTCAATAAAATAAAGCTATGTTTTAGATGGTGCCAGTTTTTTTTTTTTTACCTTGTAGCAACCCATTCCCAGCCATCATAGTATAGTAAATATGCTTTTCCCCACTTTAAAGCAAGGCCAACCAAGACATGGACCGTTTATGTAATTACTGGAGATTCACATACTAGCAAGTGGTGAACATGAATTTTGGGCTCTGCATTTTTAACTTGAATGTCTTTTGGAGACAAGGGATTTGTATTAGTTTCCCTTTGCTGTTGTAAGGAATCAGCACACATATAGCGGCTCAATACAAGACAAACCTACTGTCTTACATTTCTGGAGTTTGGAAATCTAATTGCTGGGAGGGCTGGCGGTGCTGCTGCTTCAGGGGAGAATCCAGGTTGCTACTTCTTCCAGCGCCCGGCAGCTGCCCAGGTTCCTGTTTTCCTGACCCCACGGCATTCTGACCTCTGCTTCTGTCCACTCTGGTCTTCCTGCCTCCCCGTTCACTTGTGCGGCCCCCAGTGGGGCCGCCCTGGCGATCCAGGCTAATTTCTCCATTTTAAGGTCACCTGATTAGCAAGCATGGTTTTATCTGCAACCTTAATTCTTCTTTGTCATAGAACATAACATTTTCACAAATTGTGAGGATTAGGATGTGGAAATCTTTAATAGGGAGCATTATTCTGCTTTTCATAGGTTCCTAGTTACATCGAGAGGCACAGCATTTCATGATCAAATTAATAGAGCCAGACTGCCTGGAGTGGAGTACCAGCTTTCCCTTTTACTAGCTGCTTGTCCCTGGTCATATTCAGAAAGCTCTCTGTGCCTCAGTTCCCCCTCCTGGAAAGCTGAGAAAATAATAGCATCTTTCTCTTAGATTGATGAGGAATAGAGTAATTTAGGATTTATAAAACATTTAAAAGAATACTTGGTACCTAGAAGTGAAATATAATTCTTAGTTACAAAATAAGAATAATTGCTCTATTGACGGGGTATAAATGAAAGGCATCAATATTCCATCAGCCACATAAATATTTGATTGCCTTGGTCTAAGACCAACCTATAGAAGATTTAGGTATTGATGAAACTGTGTATGACTCTTCAATTCCCAATTTTAATCTAACAATAAAAAAAGCTCTGCTACCTGCAAGTAAGAAGTACCGTTTTTTCAATTTAGAGCGATATACCGGTTGTCAGGCATGGGAGAAGTAACAAGATTTTCTGCCTGTAGCTAAGCTTCTGTCTCAGAGACCAGGACCCACCCTGAGAGAGAAAGCAGCGCTGGGGTTGGGGGTGTGTGACTCATGTGGCTTCCTCTGTCCTAATAACAAGCCAGCACCATTTCCATCCTCCTGGAACTGCCACTTGTCCCTACTCACGTGGAAGGGTAGGTTTGGGGGTAGTGTCTGTGGGAGCCCCGTGTCAGTGTCCTCCCTGGCCCAACACACACACACACACACACACACACACACACACACACACACACACCCCGTTCTGGGTGATGGAAGGAGGAAACCAAGACACCTGGCAAGGGAATAAGAATTCCTGAGGAACTGTCCCCAAGTACCCAGAACGTGAAGGAGGGAAACAGCCTGTCCTCCAGGAAGATGACCTGTCAGACTCACAGTGGACCTGGGTGTCCTGCCACCCACCCTCCCTTTTTAGGCAGTCCAAGGACTGAATCTGTAAGCCCTGTAGTATTCCTAATAATTCAAATTAGCGCACAGATTTAAAATTATACAGGTGCCTACTCCCTCCTCATATCTACTTTCTAGACATCTGCTGAGAATTGCAACAATGGCGAGATCATTCAGTTTGTTTTGTTTAAATAGATATACATAGCATGATGGAGAAAAAAAGATACTGGTGTTAGAATAAGCCTGGGTCATGAAGCTGTCACATTATAACAGGGTGACCTTGAACAGGACGCCTGGCATTCCAATATGTCTACAGAAGAAAACACTACCCAACATGTGGATTTATTATGGGTGTAGAGTTTGCCTCAGGAGAAGGCCTATAACAGAGAATGGCTACACATTCACAAAACACCTTACCTACTTTTATAAAAGTGGAAAAGAAATTCTCAAGCTGAAAGCAGTCATGGACCCATCTTTAACAATTACAGCTGGCCTAAGTGTGTGTGTGTGCGTTTGCATAATTCTGTACATATTATACATCAAGTTGTGAAATTCATGTTATCAATCTAATGAATATGAAGTTCCCGATGGATAGGTTCTGAAGAGTCTGTGAAGTAATGTACAATCTATACAAGAAGTCTGAGGTACTTTGTCTTGATTTTTGTGATTCCATTGCTCTCTGTATCTGTAGTAAACACTTAAAGTGTTATGCAAGATTCTGTATGTATATGAATTTTCTGGGAAAGCATCGACAGCTTCTATCAAATTCTTAAGGATGTCTTTGATAAGCTTACCAACTGTGAAGAACCCTGGTCTAAAGCCTTTTGCATTGCAGATAGAAGGACATCTTCAAAATAGGGAGAACATTCAGGCCCAAATCGGTCCTGGAGTCAAAATTAACCTTAGAGTAAAATTCAAGAATGACAAAACACCAGAGTTAAAAGGATGCACTGAGGCAGCAAATGTCTTTGATGTAGAGTGAATGGAAGTTCAGAGAACAGTGACCCCGTACTGAGCAGAGCCACCGCAGAAATTCAGATGGACAGTATCCGGCCCCAAATCTTCCCTCCGTAACTTACCTCCTGTGTGTATCTCCAAAAAGGGACCAAGGTGCCTGTGAAAAATGGCTGTGGTCTTGAAAAACCATGTTCATATGGTCTTAAAACAGGACCTAAGCAAAAAGCTACTATCACCCAGCAAGCATAGGGAAAATTGGGGATGTCTAGCAGATTAACACTTGACAATGCAAAGTGCCAACGAGTGCTAACTTCATTGACTGTAGTATGTAAATGATGCAGGTATTGGCAGGCTACGACTTAATACCATCTGGCCTGAGAAATTTGTGATTCATTTACACAATTAGACCTTTCAAAGTTTTATTTTGTTTTTGGTTAGAGGATGCACTTGACTGCTCATTTGAAGGACAGTAACCTGAGGCTTTTCAAATGGACTCATCACACTTTTATACACAGAAACTAGGCTTTTTTCTCTGGGGCCACATGTGAATATCATCCTCTTTAATGAGCATTAACATTTGCAACACGGACAAATTATGCAAATATGAATTTGTCATCTTCTAGTTTTCCTCTTCCACATCATGTTGTCGTTCAGCCTTCTGCCCTGGCTGAGCCGTGGGATTCGTGGTCATAGAGAACGAAGGCATTCTTTTCTTCTGAGCAGAGATGCTGCTTGTGGACCCTGATTCTCAATGCTTACTAGTCTTTTCAAGAGGAGAATAATTCTGAAAGCCAGACGCTTTGGCCAAAAAGGACTTGCCCAAAATGAAGCTCTCCTTTTAGTGGTAGATATGAAGGTTTAGATTACAGAATGTGAGTTTAGGTCCTCTTAGTCCTAAAAATCTGGGAAGTGAAGTCACACGTTTCAAGCTGACAGTGAAATGGGCGGAACTGAAGAAGGAGAAGGGGTGAATCAAGGAGCCCTCCCAGGGTCTCCTGTACGTTCTTACCCAGGTGGCACATTGGAAGGTAGCACTTGCCTAAGAGGCCCAGACAGTTCTGCGAAGTAAAATGTCTACACATAAACATATATTCTCAGTACTTCAAATTGTTGGATAAAACAAGATTACTGGTTTACACTAAGTATAAATAGACCAAGGTAGGTATAGATAGACAGTATATAGGTTTGCGATTCACTGTAAAGAGATAAAAAATAACAAGAATAATTAAATTTTAGAAAGAAAAATAAAGCTACATTTTTTATATACCTGGAGTAGGACTAATAAATATTAAAAAATAAAAAATAGCTGTCACTTATTGCAAACTGATTGGGAAACACGCTTTGTACTAGGTATCTTATATACATTATTTTATTCGGTCTCCACAATAACTTAGACTAATATTATCATGTATTAAACAAAGTTGACTAAAGACAATTTTTAACAGTTCCCAGGAACGATTATGTAGGATGTGTCCTCAGTAACCAAGTGGCTTTTGCCACTGGCGGTCTTCCCCTTATGGCATCATGAGTCCTTGACTTTGACCTCCTGGCACTGGGCAAGCAGACAGTGTCCTTATATGAGCCAGGAGGGCTGGGTGACATTCCTTCTTATTTTTCTGACTGTCACTAAATACTTCTGTTTTCAATCACCTGCTTGGGGAATGCTTCACTTAGGTTTGAAAGATACATTTTTTAAAAAATAGTACGTATGCCAGATAATAAATTTCTGCTATTGCAGTTTTTCTGAGTGATTCATTCAAAAAGAATTGGACACAATGGTGGAAATTTCAAGAATTATGCCTGCCTAGGAAGAAATGTTGATACAAAGGGGAAGTTCTGGCCCTCTTGAAAACACGCCAACCCAATCTTGTCTGCCTGACTACTGCGTTTTAACCCAAGACCAGTTCATATTGAGCAGAGTTGGGGATACACCTCATCGTACAAAGGATGAGGCAACTTCATTGCTAGGAAATTGCTTAAACAACCGCTCTATCAAGTGCTCGTTGCAAATTATCTACTTATCTGTCATTATAGGTATGCTCAATTATTTTTAGAACAGAACATTCCCTCCAATCTCTTATCATTTAATCCATCATGAAACAATTCTGAAGATCATCATTTGGTCCCTTTGGCTGGAGCACGTGTGTGACCATCAAGGTTTTCCCAGGGAAGAAACCTTTTATGAGGTGCAATTCCAAGTTAAGAACAAAGGAGAGTCTCATACATTAATAACAAGTTCTAAATTTTGATCTTTAGTTAAATGAGAAAAATATATATGTCAGAACAATCCATAAAATATAAATTTACAAGCACATCTGGAGATACACATGTTTAAGTAGCTTCCTCTTTACCCAATTGGCAAAGGAAAAAGTTCTGTCCTAGGTTTACAGGATGGCCAAACACAGGACAATGACCTTGGACAGAGGAGACTGACAATGGCTCAGTAGTCGTATGTGTTCACAGCCAGGAGAGGGGACACTATAGAACATGGGGGGTTGCACTGTGTCAAACAAGGGATGCATTCAGGAACAGGGTGCACAAGCTGCAGCCGTGGGAGGCAGGCTGTGTAGGATCAGATGGTGAGATGCCCTCTGAGAATGTGACTGGCTTCTTTGAACAATGATCTAGGCTGTCAGGGTATTGAACACAATACTTAAAGACAAGTAGGCAGTGTGATTGGTCTCCAGGACAAGGATTGCTTGGGGACCTTACTATGAGAATAGAGAAGGCAGTGAGGTTGTGGTCAGGCTATTGGAGGGCCTCCCAGTGTTCCCCAAATGTCAAAAGGCACATAATATCGGGCCTCGATATTATGCCTTATAACCTAGCAGAGGGGTACCCAGGCACATACATACGCAGCCTTATGTCAGAGTCTTGCTGATTTTCTCCTCTTTCCAACTATGTCTACCAAAAATCACACCAAATTTTGTTAAGCTTGGTTGCACAATAGCCCATCACCATGTCTATTGTTCAACCATAGAAAGCACTTACTCTCACAATATTCAAAGTTTATACATTTTGTTACACATTAAGCATTTAGTTATGACTTCCACAAAGAGAGCGTAAAGTGCCATAACAATAATTTGATTTTAAAATTTCATTACGTGACATAATTTTGCAGTGAAATTTTGACCTGAAGGAATGTCTCAAGAGGGTTATAACCAGACCATATGATTTGTATGTTGCATTCTTTTATTCTCAGAAAACTTTTCTGGAGAATGTGTCCAAATGCTGATCACACTAAATAGTCTCTGGTCTCCAGCCAAGGTCATGAGCCTTATTCTCCAGCATAGGGCTTGGCCCCAGGACCAGTGCAAAGTCAAGTCCAGCTTTACAAAGCAAGAAACTTTCACCAGGCACCTTGGAAAAGACA
>PVJI01020569.1:0-28767 GCA_004026765.1 Micronycteris hirsuta | reverse complement strand
AAAAAAATAAATAGATGTAAGTTTGTCTTCTAGGCACCATTAGTATTTCTGGTAATAAAAAACGGTGTGGAGAGTTCTGGAAATAAACCCTAACAACACTGTCAGAAGATGAGAGTCCCAGAGTGGTTCTCTAGGCCTAGGGAGAACTAGAAATCTTGGTGAGAGAATCTGAGCCTTGATTAAAGTCATAATGGTATATGAAAAAGAGTTATAATAAGTGATAATACATGTAAGAGCTTGCTAACAAGACTGAAGTGTCTTTTTATTTACCAGCATCAGAGTACAAAGTCACAATTAGGTAATAAAATGAATCTGACTGTGTGCCAGGAAACTACTGATAGATGTTCTGTCCATTCCTGCTAACTTTGAGGATGTGATTGATCCAAGAATTTCAAGCCAAGTTACATATTTATGAATTGGAGTAATGGCTTGACCTGTGCACTTAACAGGAGGTAAATACAGGAAACCAGGAACTAAAAGGTGAAGGAGTCGTAGGCATGAGTTTCAATAACAGTAGATTCTTGTGAGGAATGACTGGATTTTAAGACTACCCACTTGTTCATCTTTTCGGCAGTCCAGAGTGACCACAGAGCTCTCCTCTATCACCATATTGCAAATGAATAATTTTTTTTCCTATCAATCGTCTTCACTCAAATCTTAATTGTGCATATTTCCTAAGTTATCACATTAAAACCTAGTATCCATTAATGTATTGTTTTGATTTTTATTTGGTTTGTTTAATTTTGTTTCCCCAGACATTGGTATCCACCATTATACCTCTAGAAACAAAAGATCTAAACTCTGTGGAAATTCACATTTCTCCAAATTTGTTTTCTGCACATATATTATATATAAACGTATTTGCAGAGGAGAAAATCTCTTTGTTATAGCATAAGTCTTTATATGAAACCTCATATCCAATTTTGCTGCCAACCAACACAACTATTGCTATTAACTTTTTGCAAGACTTTAATACCATGTGATTTCACATATGTGTAATCTAATTAACAAACTGAACTAACAAACAAAACAGAGACAGGCTAATAGATAGAGAACAGATGACAGCCAGTGGCAGGGGAAGTTAGGGGTTGGAGGGATTGAGCAAAAAAGGAAAAAGGGCTCATGGACACAAATAACAGTGCAGTGATTGCTGGTGGGAGGGATATAAGGGGACTAAATGGTAATAGAAAAATATAATAAAGATTAAATAAAGATAAAGATTTTTTTTACAGTTCTAATTTTGTACACCACATTTCAAGTTGCTAAAAAGAGCAAAGCTAAAGGAATTATTGTAAAGTAGCCATTTGCATGATTTGAATTAACCTGAATTTACTTAAATTTCTTTCAGGTTAAACAATTCAAAACAATGGCCAGTTTAAATTATCTTTACATGTGCTTTCTTTAAAACTCCCTACTAGCTGAAGAGAAGAAAAATGTCATAGCATATGTAATTCTCACGATTTATATTCAAAAGCTTACGTTTACATATATTTATGTAATTGGAGTCTATTAACCCCTATTACATATATAATATCTACTTACTCAAAAAGGCAGAAACTACAGACTGTGTTTTCTTGTTTTTTTTTGCTGAGACCATCATGATTATACAAATGAAAATGTATTAAAGGGTAACCACCAGGAATCTAGAGATTATGGACAAGAATTAGCTATTAACCATGTTAGATCTTGAACGACTTACTTTTTTTATCATGTAATATTTTTCTTTTGATATTTCCTTTTTATATGTTATTGTTGTTAAAGTATATGTCATTATTATATGCCCTGGTCAGTGTGGCTCCATTGTTTGGAGTGTCATCCTGTCCACCAAAAGTTTGTGTTCAATTCTCAGTCAGGCACATACCTAGGTTTCAGGTTTGATCCCTATAGGGGTACATACAAGAGGCAACCAATCAATGTTTCCCTCTCACACTGATGTCTCTCTCTCCCTCTCTCTCTCTCTTTCTCTTTCCCCTCTCCCTCCCCTCCTCCTTTCTTCTCTCTCTTAAAGCAATAAAAAATGTCCTTGGGTGAGGATTTAAAAAAAGAAAAGAAAAAAGGTATGCCATTATTAAAGTGCCATCTCCAGAGGCCAATTCAGTAGCATTTTCCAATATACCGGTAACTCTGTGTGCCAGATATGCCAACATTTTGTCCCACACCTCCACTCTTTATTTTCTGCCTCTATTTTCTACTCTATTTTTCTCTCTTATTCCTTGAGGAAGTTCTTTTGTTGTGAAATTTGTTTAAAGGGCATTAATTAAATAATGTTACACAATCCACAATAGAGAACTATTGTTTTTAAATTTCCAGTTAAGCCTTTTAGACAAGTTAAAACAATACATTCAATGCTGTCTTTGAAAATATATTGACACCTACTTGAAGAATTTCTCCTTCACTGTCAACCACTAACAACTCTCAATCCTCTGTCTCTGAAACACTAACCAGATATTTGCAGTTTTCCCTCAAGCTGAGACTAGTAGACATGCTAGAATGTAGCAAGGTGGCCTTCAGTTTAAACATGCAAACGGGAGGGTGGTTGATTACTCCCCCTTTCCCAAGTTCTTTTCAGCATTAGTAACATGGAATCATTCAGCTAAGTCTATGCCCTTAGTGGCTGAGTGCTTCTTTGCAGCTCTTGCACTTCCAGGACTCTTTCCTGAATGGTATAAGGGTGGAAGTGACATGAGGTTGCAGTTTTGTAGGGTAAACAAAAGACTGTGTCCTACATTAGTTCTAATGCCAGCAAGGAAAAATTGAGGTCTGTGTGTACACACATATACGTTTTAGAGAAAGCTGGAAAATCAGTGGTGCTAAAGAATAACTCCAATAAGCATACAGGAATTCTAATATGGAATTCTAAAACCCCAGCAGAAAAATGTAGTCTGGTTCTCTGCCTTCTGCCACACTCTGCACAGGAGACATGCAGTTTCAGGTATCATCAGTAAAGGCCCAAAGAAAAAATGTTTCACAGAGGCAAAGCTCCAAATTCTTTAGCAAGAAAAGGTAGGAATAATTCCACAAATTGAGTGAGATGAATTAGAAATTTAGGAGCTAACTAGTTAATTTTAGTTATAAGTCTACATAATTTTCAATGAACTTTAGAAAAAGCAGGGTAGGTTATTGAACGAAAAATAAAGATAGCTAAGCCCAAACCCGGGTAACATACAGGTCATCGTAACTAAAATCTCACACCTTCTTTAATCTTTTTGTGAACTTCCCCTTTTTTCAAGGCTCTAAAGTTTCACTGTTTGCTTCCTTCCTTAAAGCCATAACAGTTACTCAAATTTTCCTCATAATTTATTTTTTCTATAACTTTTTACCTTAAACTGAAATTTTCCAACTCTTGAGTCCCCTATCATTCCCCACCATTAGTATTAAACTATCTCATTTCTATGAGATCAGAACTTAGCATTGGACTGTCCAGTGGGGGCAGGTTTGGGAATACACTTAATTGCAGACCTACACAAGGAGGCGCATTGTATGCAACAACAAACTATGATACAAAAGAAAATGACAAGGATAAAAACAATAAATGTCTCTCAAAAACCAAGTATACTAGGCAGCCAGGAGGTTAGTTTAGACAAGTCAATACCAAAGAATCCTTTTTTGTTTTATATTAGACACTACATCATTTACTTGCTTTACTTTATGTTCTACGAGCTGTGAACTATCACTTAAGTTAAAACAGCAAAGTCCTTTAAATTCTTCATATCCATGATTATGCCCTAAAAGGAGGTAAAATAGCTGCACGACTTTCCAGTACTGCTTCTCTGACTTGTCCTAGTTCTTGACTAATGGCACTGGTGGCTTGTGAGGTGGTATTCAAAGCTTTTGCCATAGTTCAGGCTAATCTGCTTATTTCTATATTAAATATGTTACCATGGTTGGCATTACAAATATAGGCCTTCAGCAGGCCTAAAAGGTATAAGTCAGTATTACAATCAGTGTAAGGGAGAGATCCATTGAACTCAGGTCAAGTGGGGTTTCTGAGGCATAAGCACCGTCAGTCTTCCCAGAGAGCATGGTCCTCCAGAGCTGTTTGCTGGAACATAGGAATAGACAGTCATTCCACATATCAGAAACCATCCTGTTGGCAGTTTAACATGAGCATAAGCGTAAGATACGTCAGTGGTGTTAGTGCAATTCATCTTCACACCTGCTGAGAGCACAAGACAGTTTTAGTACAGTTCACAAAAGTTGCACACGCTCTAGCTGGGGCTACATTGGTGATTTTCAATGAAAACATTTCCCTGTCTTTTATAGTCACCACTGGTCCCAAATTATAAATATCAGAGTAGGCCATTTTCTTTTCCATATGCTTAAACACGGTATAATTTCTAAGGCTTTCCAAAGGAGTACAGACACATATAAGACATAAAGTGAGAGTTTGTTTGACATAAGTTCCTCCTGCAAAGCAAAACCTCAGAACAATTTTTGCTAAATATACCCAAATATTTTAATCTTGTTTGAAAGGAATAAGTTGTCCATAACAAGGGGTTAAACAAGAGGTAAAGAAAATAATATAAGTCATTGTTTTTTTTAAAGATGACTTTCAGATCTTCCTCCAGTGCTTTCTTTATTCTGATGTGATGAGTCCAAGGTTTTATTTCCGCCAGCTTCACCATGGTGGATGTGGTGAGGAGTATGTCACAAGGTCCAGTCCACTTTCCTCCTAGTTGGCTTTCTGGAGATGCTATTACCCAAATCTTGAGTAGTACCTAGTCCGCAGGCTCAAAGGAATGCAGCAAACCTGTGGGAGAGTAGTCTCTAATACAAGCAAGGTCATCTATCACAGCTAAGGTCTAACTTAAATGTTGTACATTTTCTTGGTCTTTAGTTGCTTTTTTTTTAATTTCTATACATATCTCCCACCCCAACTGTGACCTGAAATGGCCACCTGTACACAATTTTACAGGGACTCAACTGAGTCCCACTTTGAGGAGCCACCCTCATCCTGAGCAGGGCAACAGGCAAGGCTTTATCCCAATGAAGATGAGTTTCTTGACACCATTTGGCTATATTTTTCTTCAAGGTGTGATTCATCTTCTCTACCTTCCCAGAAGCCTGAGGTTTTGCCATGTGGAGTCTCCATTTGATTCCTAAAATTGTACTAAACTCCTGTGTAATTTCTGAAATAAAAGCAGGTCTGTTATCACTCTGCATGCTGCCAAGGAGGCCAAAGTGAGGGATTATTTCCTTTAGTAAAGCTTTCACTGCCTCCAGTGATTCTCCATTTTAGTAGGATAAGCTTCTATCCACCCTGAAAAAGGCGTCAACAAAGACTAACAAATATTTCTACTCTCAGACCCTTGGCATCTGAATAAAGTCTATTTGCCAGTTTTCAAGTGGACACTGTCCTTGGTATTGCTTTCTTTCTCTCCTTTGATGGGGATCTGTCTTGGGGTTGTTCTTCTGGCACACAACACATCTAGCAATTACTTTTCTTAAGGCTCTAGAGATTCTAGGACCTGCGAGCCACAGTTTGACATGGTTGGTTAATGAGTCTCTTCCACAGTGTGTGGCCTCATGCAAATGCTTCATGACTGGCTCTACTAAATGTTCAGGAAAACAGCATGGCTCCTTTCTCATTCTTTTTTCCATCCACTACCAGGACCTTCTTCATCAAAACCCTAACCCTTAGCTTCTCTAAGTCTGCGGTCGAATATTCAGGGTCAAATTGTGACAGGTCCAGAACAGGTACCAAGGGCATTATAAACATTCCTTTAGCAGCCTCTTTTGCTGCCTGATCAGCCAGGTTGCTTCCTCTAGCCACTTCAGGGTCCTCTTCCTTATGTCCTGGGCAGTGTGTAACTGCTACCTGTAGAGGTACCTGAACAGCCTCTAATAATTTTAAAATTTCTGCTGCACGCTTAATCTCCTGTGTAATTTGGAGGTTAACAGTTATTTTTCTTTCCAGATAAAACCATGTGCATGCAAAATCAAGAAAGCATACCTTGAGTCGGTGTACGTATCCACTCTCTTTCCCTGAGACAATTCTGGTGCCCTGGTCAGTGCAATCAATTCAGCTCTCTGAGCAGAGGTTCCTGGTAGTAAGACCTTGGCCTCCACAACTCCTTGAAGAGTCACAATGGCATACCCAGACTTACTGGAGAGTCCCAAAATCTGTCCCAGCAGAGTCACCAAAATATGTGACTCTGGCAAAAGAGACCGGCATTTGGGCTGCCTGTCACTACCAAACCCAATAAGCAATGACAGCAATTGAATTTTTATGGGCTCTTTATTCAGATGGCCAGTGATCTGAGAAGATGGTGGGTTTATACCCTAACAGACCATCTTCTTTTTTCTTTCCAGGCCAATGTTTTTATACCAGGGAATAAACAAGGTGCAGTGAGGGGTTCTGAAGTTCAAGGGGATTAGGTGAGCGACACAGCAACATTCCTGTCTTGGGCAGTTAGCTCTTCTCAGGGTTGGGGCGTAGTCTGTCTCTCCCTGGAACACAAAGGCCTGGATGCCTCCAGTTACTCCCAAGCAGTAATCTTTAGCAGTGCCCCCAGAGGTCGGCTGTTTTCCCAGGAGCCAGGATGGGCCTTATCTGTAGTTTCTGAAACAGAGACTTTAACATATACACTACTCGCTAGGCTTATAACTTTTTACCTCAAACTGAAATTTTCCAACTCTTGAGTCCCCTATCAGTTGTACCTGATGTTCAGAAACACATCATTAACATAAAGAGCAGGATTCTAATTTTTAGTTTAAACTAAGCATACTTCTATTATTTGACTATAACATTTTTTATAATAGGCTTACTAGTTATTATTAGTGAGACTTAACTTTCAAATATATTGTTTTTTCTTTGATTATAATAAAAAAGTTTTTATGGTAGAAGAAAAAAAATTTTTTTTTATATTTTATTTATTTTCATAGAGAGAAGGGAGGGAGAAAGAGCAATGTATGGTTGCCACTCACATGGTCCTCACCGGGGACCTGGCCCACAACCCAGGGATGTGCCCCAACTGGGAATTGAACTGGGACCCTCTGGTTCCCAGCCCGCGCTCAATCCACTGAGCTACACCAGCCGGGAGAAAATTTAAACAGCATGGAATCCTGAGAGAAAATTAACATATTTATTGATTCTCATGTTTGTAAAACATATTTCAAATCATAGAATAAATAAAATTTTCTATTCAAATTATGGTATAAATTAAAATGAACAAATTTTAATTGTTCCCATTTAATAAGTAATCTTTAATAACAAGTTACTGACTTCTATAAATAGTTCTTTGAAGTATCATAACTTGCTTAACCATCCACAGGCAATTACAATTTATTTACAATTTATAAATTTATTATAACTGAACCATAATTGATGCGGACATCAGCCTGCAGTGTCTGCGGTGTCATGGCTGAGACATGAGATAAATTCACACGGACTACTGAGTCCTGTGGAGGAAAAGGAAGGCATGGACACTCTCTCAAGGGGAGAGCACCTTGGGACGCCTCATTCACTCTCTCTAGAATAGAGCACATTTGCCTTGACAGACTATTATTGTTTTTCTGGGTGCATTACATCTAGGATGGTTCTCATTTACTATGCACAGGTTCACTGTAGAAGATTACCTTTTACAGATAACAAAGGAAAGGGTGTTGCTAATTATATCATGAAAGAAGGATATTTGCAAATGTAAAGGGGAAAGTGGTTGAATGGGTTACACTCCTCCTTAGAAAGTTTAGCATGGACTTTAGGAAGTTAGTTTAGAGAGATACAGTAAACATTTGTTGCCTCAATCCAAGGTGAAGGAGTTTTAGCAAAAGTAAGTCTCATAGCAGCCTAGGTACAATGCAGGCCTGATCCCCCACGGGAGAACCCATCTGTGGGCGTGGGTCCTGTGTCACTTTCCATTGGCCTTTCTGAGTGGGAGCTGGGCCCATGCCATGAAGAACTGTCTCCCATGCATAATGAGTTTTTCTTTTCAATCCTATGTTATATTATCTGTCAGTTTCCTAATATTCACTAACAAATTGAGTTGTTGACAATTAATTGCTTTTTATTATATTGAGTATTGCTAGAAAATTGCTTGCTAGAAGTAGATACCTTTCAAATTACCAATATGAGAAATGAAAAATAAATCTAGAGAATCTTCTTTAAAAATGATACATACACACACCAATTCACACGCACATATACATTTTACAATATTGTACATTCTTTTACATTAGTATCTGATTCAACAAAATATCTTCACAAATAAATAAATATTCAAACAAACAAATCCATAAGTAAATAAAGTTTGTAAGAGCACTTCTAGCCATTACAAATGAAGAGAAAGCTAAGGAACTGAGCAATAAACTTACTAGCTGATATTAAGACAGCCATGAGTTAGTGGGAAAGGAAGGAAATGCATTTGTCTTTGTAATCTTCTGATTTAAACTTAATTTGTACACTGGTAGCCTGAGAATGGAGACATGGATCTGTGAGGTTTTGTATAATCAGAAATCTGACAAAAAATATAAACTAGGAAAAATGTGGAAATATTAGCACACTGGGAATATTTTTGTCTTCAACTAAGCTCAAGCCAAATGAATTAAAAACAAACACATGGAGTTATTAGCAAAAACTGAGATTCATAAGATGCAAACAAGATTAGCTGTGCTGAAACAATAAAATTGATCAATAAGATATATATCATATGATAAATGTTAACAAGAATTAAAGAGAATGAAGAAATTAAAATATTAAATATAAGAACATATTATAAAAGAAGATCAGAAGAAAATTTGTCAATGTGCAAATAATTTAGAAGTTAACTAATTCACATAAACACTAAATAATAGTAAATGGAAAAATTGATATTAGAAAATAATCTGGAATTCTGTATGAGGTTACAACACTTTGAATCACATAAGATAGACTAAGAAGGACTAAAATATTGTTTATACACATTCCAAATGAAGGCAATTGAGGGAAATCAATATTCAAGGAGATGGTTAAAGTGGCTAGTAATTTTACATATTTAAAGAAAGCTATGACTGAAATATAGGAAACAAATAGGTCTCAAGAAAAATAAGTAGAAATATACTCATATGAAGATACATGGTTTTGAAAGGCAAAGTAAGTACAAAGAAATGATACTAAAAGTTTCGGAGAGAACAAATTCACCATCCAAATAATAATAAGTAGGTTTCCAAACAACAGCTGCAATATATGCCAGAAATAAGAACTACTAATAAAACAACAACCTTTGCATGTTTAATATGAATGCCAAATTAGACATTTTAAAGATATATTTTAAGGTTAAAAGTCTCTAATAGAACTTATTGAATAAATTTCAAGAGAATATAATTTAGCTAAACATAAAAATAAATACAAAAGAAAGGAATTAAATAAAAGAAGCAATATTGAACAAAAGAACTAGTAAACATGTGGTTAAATCTAAGTAAATACCACAATAAAGATAACAACAAAAGCTTGGTTTCTGAATAAATAAATTATATAGATGTAAATAACATGAAAAAATGTAAAAGTCAGCAATGATTTTGCCAAAATGTCCCCTAGAGCAACGGACATAAAGGAAAGAATAAACATATGAATCTTCATCAAATTAAAAATCTTCTGCATGGCTAAAGAAAACATGAGTGAAATGAAAAGGGAACCAACCATATAGGAAAATATATTTGTCAATGATAGCTCAGACAAGAGTTGGTCTCCAAAATATATAAAGAACTCATGTGACTTGACACCAGGAACACAAACAATCCAATTAAAAAATGGGTAAAGGACCTGAATAGATCCTTCTCCAAGGAGGACATACAGAGGGCCCGTAGACATAAGAAAAGATGCTCAGCATCATTAGCCCTCAGAAAGATACAAATTAAGCCAAAATGAGATACCACTTCACTGAGATACCCCAGTTCAAATGGCCATCATAACCAAATCAATAAACAAGTGCTGGTGAGGTTGTGGAGAAAAGAGAATCCTAATCCACTGCTGGTGGGAATGCAGACTGGTGCAGCCACTGTCGAAAAAATTATGGGATTTCCTCACAAAAGTGAAAATGGAACTGCCTTTTGACCTGGCAATTCCACTGCTAGGATTATACACTAAGAATCCTGAAACACCAATTCAAAAGAACCTATGCACCCCAATATTCATAGCAGCGCAATTTATGATAGCCGAGTGCTAGAAACACCTTAAGTGCCCATTGGTAAATGAGTGGATCAAAAAACTGTGGTAGATTTACACAATGGAATACTACACAGCAGAAAGAAAGAAGGAACTCCTACCCTTCGCAACAGCATGGATGGAACTGGAGAGCATTATGCTAAGTGAAATAATCCAGGCAGTGAAAAACAAATACCATATGATCTCATCTATAAGTGGAATTTAATCAACAAAACAAACAAGTGAGCAAAATAGAAACAAAGACATGGAAATAAAGAACTAACTGGCAGTAACCAGAAGGGCTGGGGAAAGGGATAGCAGGGGGAAAAAGAGGACAGGTCATCAAGGAACATGTATAAAAGACCCAGGGACAAAGACAATGGGGGGTGAGAGAAGATTAAATGTGGGAGGTGGGGTGGGTAGGGCAGGGGGAGAGTAATGGGAGGAATTGGAGATGATTGTAACTGATCAACAATATTTTTTTTTTTTAAAAAGGGGGTTTACAAGCAAGTTTATAGAATTGAGTACATACTAGAAAAGAAAAAAAACAAATGCTCTAAATCAGTAATCAATGTTTTCTTGTTTTCTAGGAAAAGAAGAACAAATTAAATCCAAAGTAAATAGGAGAAAATAAATGAGAAAAATTAGAGCTAAAATTAATGAAATTGAAAACAGAATATTAATAAAGAAAATCAATAAAACCAAAAGCTGGTTCTTTGAAAAAATCAATTAAATTTATAAACCTCTTGGCAAGCTAACCAAGAGAAAAATGAGAGATGACATAAACTACTAATATCGGGAGTGGAAAAAAATCACTACAGATACTATGGACATGAAAAAGATAGTAAAGGAATATTATGAAAAACAATATGCCATTCCTTAAAAGATGCAGTCTGCCAAACTCATAAAAGAAGAAATAATCTAAATAGGACTATATCTTTAAAAAAACTGAATCAGCCCTGGCTGGTATAGCACAGTGGACTGAGAGCGGGCTGGGAACCAAAGGGTCCTGGTCGATTCCCAGTCAGGGCACATGCCTAGGTTGCAGGCCAGGTCCCCAGTGAGGGCCATGTGAGAGGCAACCATACATTGCTGTTTCTCTCCCTCTTCCTCCCTCCCTTCCCCTCTCTCTAAAAATAAATAAATAAAATCTTAAAAAAAACTGAATCAATTATTAATAACCTCCCAAAACAGAAAGCACCCAGCTCAGATGATTTCAATGATGCATTCTATCAAACATTTAAGAAAAAATTACATCAATTATCTATGACTTATTTCAGAATATAGAAGAATAGAGAATACTACTAACTCATTTTATGAGTCAGTCACTACCCTAAAACTAAACCCAAGTAAAGATATTACAAGACAAGTAAACCAATAACTTTTACAAAAATATATGCAAAAATTCTCAGCAAAAAATTAACAAATCGAATCACACCATGTGTGAGAAGAATTATATAACATAATCGAGTGAGATTTATTTCAGGTATGCAAGGATCATACAAAGTTTGAAAAATCAACCAATGTAGTTCATCACATTAAAAGGCTAAAGAAGAAAAATTATATGGTTATAACAAGAGAGGTAGACAAAATAATTGGCAAAATATAATACCCATTCAAATAAAAACTCTCAGGAAACTAGGAATACAAGAGAAGTTCTTCTACTTGATGAAAAATATCTACATAAATCCTATGATTAACATCATATTTAATGGTGAGAAACTAGACACTCCCCCCACCAATATCAGAAAGGAGGCAAGCGTGTGCCCTTCCATGACTGCTTTTCATAATAATACTGGAAGTCCTAACTAATGAAACCAGACAAGAACAGGAAATAAAAGGTATACAAATTGGGAAGAAAGAAATAAAATTACCTTTGTGAATAGATGACATGATTGTCTATGTAGAAAGTCTGAAATAATCAACAGAAAAACTACTTAAACAAATAAACAATTACAGCAACATTGCAGGACACAAGCTTAATATACAAAATTTATTCATGTTCCTATATGCCAGCAGTTAATAATTGGAATTTGAAATTAAATATATAGTGCCACTTATATTAGCATCACAAAAAATATTTAGGTATATGTCTAATAAAATATACACAAGATATATGTAAAGAACACCACAAAACTGAAAAAATGCATTAAAGAAGAACTAAATAAATTGAGAAGTGTGCCATGTTTATGAATAGCAAGACTCAGTATTGTCAAGATGTTAGTTCTCCCCAAACTGATGAACAGATTCGATTATATCCCCTCTCAAATGCCACCAACTTATTTATGGACATTGACAAGCTGATTTTAAAGTTTATATGCAGAGACAAAACGCCTGGGATAGCCAAGATCATATTTAAGAGACAGAATAAAGGCCAAGGACAGACACTACTCAACTTCATGCCTTCCTATATGGCTACAATAAATACAAAACTTGCCATTTTCAAAAGAATAGGCAAATAGATATACAAGACAGAATAGAAAGCCCAGAGATAGACCCACACACATGTGGTAAACTCATCTTTGAAGCAGAGAAAAGGTAGTAAAATGCAGCAAGGAGAGTCTTTTCAACAAATGGTGTTGAAAATACTGGGCATTCACAGGCAAAGGACAAAAGAGAATATGGTCACAGACTACATACCCTCACAAAAATTAATTCAAAATGTTTCAGAGATCTACATGTAACACACAAAACTATAAAAAATCCTGGAAGATAACATGTGAGAAAACTTAAATGACCCTAGCTTTGGCAATAACTTTTTAGATAAACTAAGATGCACTTTCACACATGGCACGTGAAATAGATAATTTATAAATTTAACTTCATTAAAATTAACATCTAATGTGCAAAAAACATTGTCAATAAAATATGAAGTCAAGTCACAGATTCTAAGAAAATACTTGCAAAAATATCTGATTAAGGACTGTTATACATAATATACAAAGAATTCTTAAAATGTAACAATAAAACTATATTACCTAATTAAAAATTGGCATAAGATTTGAACAAACACTTCACCGAATAGAAGATATGCATGTGGCATATGAGCATATAAAAGATGCTGAATATCATACGCCATTAGAGAATTGCAAATTAAAACGGATACCACTACACACCTATTGGAATGGCCCAAATCCAAATCATTTAGAACACCAAATGCTTACAAGGATGTGAAGCAACTAAAAGTCTCATTCATTGCTGGTGGGAATGCAAAATGTTAGTGCACATTATAAGAGATTGGTGGTTTCTTACAAAATTAAACATACTATCCCCAGCGATCATGTTCATTGGAACTTACCCAAAAGAATGGAAGTCTTAGGTTCACAGAAAGACCTGTGCAGAGATCTTTATAGCAGCTGTATTCAAAATTGCCAAAATATGAAAATAAACAAGATGTCTTTCAGTAGGTGAATGGTAAATAAACCAGGGTACAGTTATACAATAGAATAATGCTCACCATTAAAATGGAATGAGTTATCAAACCACGAAAGGACAGCCAGAAATACTGAGTGCATATTAGTAAGTGAAAGAAGCCAATCTGAAATGAGTACATACTATGCCATTCTTATATGACATTATGGAAAAGACACAACTATAGAGACAGTAAAAAGTTCAGTGATTATCACAGATTAGGCGTTAGGGAAGGATAAATTATCAGAACATGGAGAATTTTAGGGCAATATTCTCCACAGTATTACAATGGAGAATATACCTTATTATAATTTTTTCCAAATCCCCTTGAATGTACATCAGTAAGAGTGAGCCTTAACTGTGAATTTTGGGTGATAATCATGAGTCAATGTAGGTTCATAAATTGTGATGCCCATAGACGGGGAACTTGTGCCTTGTGGGGTCTGAGAGTATATGGAAAATTTCTGTACTTGATTTAACTATGAATGTAAAACTGCTCCAAAAATAGTCTATTAAAAAACAGAGAGAGTACCTGGCTGATGTAGCTCAGTGGATTGAGCATGGGCTGGGAACCAGACAGTCCCGGTTCGATTCCCGGTCAGGGCACATGCCTGGGTTGAGGGCCAGGTCCCCTGTGAGGGCCATGTGAGAGGCAACCATACATTGCTGTTTCTCTCCCTCTCTGTCTCCCTCCCTTCCCCTCTCTCTAAAAATAAATAAAAATAAAATCTTAAAAAAAAAAACTATTTGATGAGATGGTTGTATTGTATACAATGTATAAATATGTATATAAAACAATACAATTCATGCTAAAAGCAAAAAAAAGTACATTATATGATTTCAAAACTAGTGTTAGAAGAAGAAAATGGAGAAATATAATTTAAGAGTTTTAAATGACAGAGATAAGCAGGTTTTTCTAAAATCAAGATAATCGAGGTATATTACATACAAGTCCCATTCCTATAAGTACACAAAAATGTTAAATAGTAAAGAAGAAAGCTACACTAGACAAATAAAGAGAACTATTACAGTTTATTTTGACTTATGTTAATATAACTTTGTAGTAAAAAACAAATTTTAGAGATGAACACTTTTAATACATAATGAAAACATTTTGAATTTATTTGGCCCTAATAGTATTAGTTTAAAGTATGTAAAGCAATATTGACACAATAATTACAAGCAGAGATATTAAATTCTAAAATTATAATGAGATATCTTAATATACTTATTTTAGCAATTGAAAGATAAAGCAGACAAAAATTAGTAAAGTTATATAAAATAATTCCATTGGGTACATTAGGATTAACTTCAGAAGAGTTAAATATGTTGATGTTACTCATTAAAACTGTCTCCTAAGCAGAGCATAGACATTACTGCACAAAATCCTTCTATAATTCATCTCTCTTATGAAAATATTTATAGTGTCAATAATTGTTTTTATTGACACTATAAATATTTTCACATTTTCACTATAAATAAACCAAACAGAACATCTTCACCTAACTCTTCATGAACATTGAATTCATATATATAGGTATGTATATGTATATATATATATGGTAAATGTTTGGTTTAATATAGTAAATCATTATGAAATGGTAATTTTAATAGCTCTCTATAAAAATAATAGTTCTCTATTTATAACTAGCCTTAGCAATAATTTAAAAATGGGTTAATCAAAAATGCATTTCTGTGATATAAAAGATTCATTATAATTAAAAATATATTCATTTATATAAATATCTATTGAAAATGTCTTCCAATCTAAACTATCCTTTAGAATAAAATTTTACCTGGAAAAATCTGGGACTTTTTTGTGCAAATTGGAAAAGTCTGTTTTCCATTCTAAATATAAGAGGATATATAATGTATCCTAAAGGTTCAATATGATGATATCTACTATTTCTGGAGGAGAAAAAAGTTAATATATTACATGAGTCATGTGATACTTGCATAATACATTTAACCTGAGATTCTTATTTCTTTTCATTTCTATGCTTATACTATATTCTGCATTAAAAATTAAATCCAAATATAGTAAGCTATAGATTTATTAAAAGCAACTTTGTCTGATAGCAATTTAGAATTGAAAGTCTTCTTACCAGACAAGTATGTGTTTTCAAAGATGTTCAGCTGATTTATGCAGAATTGTCCCCAAAGTGTTGTATTTCTTCAATTATTTTTCATTTAAAGATTAGTTCCCAGTGCTTTACAGTACCGATGTATCCAAATGTTAAAACTCAAAGAAATTTTACTCAAACAATTTATGAAAAACAAACATTCTATTCTTTCCTGGCCTTAAAGGCTTAGAATTATTTGGTTTGCTGTGAAATCTGAAGAAAGTCAAAACAATACCTGAGATATTTTGAAACTTCAAAGGAAAATAAAAACTTTTAAAAGCAAACTCCTGAAATCTAAATTATCTTAATTTTATATAAAGGCATCAGTCAAAAACCAAAGGTAAGTAGTAGCTCAGACTATTCAAAGAAAAGAGGTGATATTTCCTTTGTTCAAAAGAGGAATTTTCTTTTTTTAAATATATATTTTATTGATTAAGTTATTATAGTTGTCCCATTTCCCCCCTTTATTCCACTCTTCCCACATACTCCCAGTCTACTTCCCCCCCATTAGTTCTTGTCCATGGGTCATACACATTAGTTCTTTGGCTTCTACATTTACTATACTATTCTCAACCTCCCCAGGTCTGTTTTCTACCTACCATTTATGCTACTTCTTCTCTGTACCTTTAGAAAGCCCAGCCCACTGGAATTCAGGGACAATTTTGCTGGGCAACATATGCTTCATCACTCCAGGTGAGGTTGTTTAAAGTTGTGTTGGCTGTTCATTGAACTGTGACTCCTCTCTCTGACCAATCCTTCATCTCTCTACCTCTCTCTTACATTTCCTATACCCTCATAAAGACCTTGCACAACAAGTACATCTCAGTGTTTGGTCTGCTTTTGAAGAAATAAACCCATAAAATTTGGTATTGGAAGTTCTGAGGAGCAGTATCCCACAATACCTAGATGCCAATGAGGACCCCCAAGCTGGTGAGAGGTAGAACACAGAAGCTGCTCACACAAAATGATTGTCCAATATTTAAAACTCTCACTGGTGAATTGAGATGATTTACTCATAGAAGTCAATTCACTAACTGTTTTGCTTTATTAGGTGGTCAAGGAATTCAAATAGAAATAGGAAGTTCAAGGATAATGAGATTAGATGGCTATTACTATGTGTCATTGGTAGCCTATAGAAATATAAGTACAAAATTCCAGTATTTAACAAGCAACTACATTTTAATTTTATCATACTGTTATATCACATATGTCTGTTCATCTTTCCATTCATCCATCATAAGTATGCTTCCACCAAAACATTTCAGGTGCATATCATTAACAATATCATCATTTTATTAAAGTTTTAGATAGAACTTCTAGCAAGATGGAGATGTAGGTGGACATGCCGTGCCTCCACACACAACCAAACAAGGAAAAAACAGCAATTTAATTAAACAAAAACAGCCAGATCTGAGAGAAAATCAAACTGAGAGAAAGTCCGACTACCAAGGAGTTAAAGAAGACTCATACACCCAATCTGGTAAGCGAGGCTGAGCCAGGCCAAGAGAAAGCGCACGGCCATTCTGCAGCCAGCCAGGCAGTGAGCACACAGCAAGACCGTGTTGTGGAGTGGTACTGGCAATGCTGCAGCACACCGAGACTGGTGTGACTGACCAAAATGCGGCCAGCGCCCAACCCACCCGGACCCAGCTGGGCCGAGACTGGTGGACCGGGCAGGTCCTCATTCGCATGCAGACAAACCGGGAGAAAAAGCAGGGCGCAACCCATCAAAGTGGGGAAATAAAACCTCAAACCACCGATTGAAAACACCTGTGGGAGTTGAGGAGGCAGCAGGAGGAACTCCCGGCCTCATAGGAGAGTTCGCTCGAAAACCTACAGGGGCTTGGAACTGTGCGGGCCTGTCCACCGACCGCGAGCAGAGCAGAGGAGCTCAACTTGCTTGTGGGAAGCAGTGTGGGTGCGGAGCAAGAGCCATTGTTTTCTCAGGTCACGCCCCACAGGCTGCCTCACAACACAATGACCGTGAATTTCCCCGCCCTGGTGAACACCTAAGGCTCCGCCCCTTAAAGTAACAGGCAAACCAAGGGGAAAAAAATGGCCCAAATGAAAGAACAGATCAAAGCTCCAGAACTAACCGACCAAGAGATAGCCAACCTATCGAATGCACAGTTCAAAACACTGGTAATCAGGATGCTTCCAAAATTTGATGAAAAATTATCACAATTGCTCGAACAAATGAAGACTAATATAAAGAAAATGATGAGAGATCTGCAGGGAACCCATAGGGATAAGAAGGAAACTGGGACTCAAATCAACAAAGTGGACCAGCAGAAAGAAAAAAACATCCAACTAGAAAAGAATGAAGAAACAAGAATTCAAAAAATGGAGGAGGGGCTCAGAAACCTCCAGGACATGTGTAAATGGCCCAACATATGGATCATAGGGCTGCCAGAAGGAGAAGAGGAAGACCAAGGGATTGAAAATTTATTTGAACAAATAATGATGGAGAATTTCCCCAAGCTGGTGAAGGAAATAGACTTTCGGGAAGTCCAGGAAGCTCAGAGAGTCCCAAAGAAGCTGGACCCAAAGAGGAACACACCAAGACACATCATAATTACATTACCCAAGATTCAAAATAAGGAGAGAATCTTAGAAGCAGCAGGGGAAAAGGAGACAGTTACCTACAAAGGAATTCCCATAAGACTGTCAGCTGATTTCTCAAAAGAGACCTTGCAGGCAAGAAGGGGCTGGAGAGAAGTATTACAAGTCATGAAAGGCAAGGACCTACATCCAAGAATACTCTATCCAGCTAAACTCTCATTTAGAATGGAAGGGCAAATAAAGTGCTTCTCAGATAAGGTCAAGTTCAAGGAGTTCATCATCACCCAGCCTTTATTGTATGAAATGTTAAAGAGATTTATATAAGGTATGGAGGACTATCAACAGGAGAGTGGTAGGGGGAGAGTGGGGGAAAGGGGAACAGAATAAGTAGCATAAATGGGAGTTAGAAAACAGACAGGGGGAGGTTAAGAATAGTATAGGAAATGCTGAAGCAAAAGAACTTATGTGTATGACCTATGGACAAAAACTAAAGGGTAAGGAAAGGGGGGGTAAGGGGGTGGAGGAAAAGAAAGGGGGAAAAATGGGACAACTGTAATAGCATAATCAATAAAATATATTTAAAACAATAATATAAAAATAAAAAAGTTTTAGATAAAATTTACATAAAATGAAATAAACAAATTTTGAGTGTATACTTGCCACACCTTGACAAATAAATGCATCTATGAAACCAAAACCTCTATCAAAACATAGAGGATTACTGTGAAAGTTCCTTCGTTTCCCTTCCCAGTAAATCCAAGAAGAAACAACTGCTCTGATATTTTTTAACCATAGGTTTTTCTTGGTTGTATAATTTCATATAAATGAATCTTACAGTGTACCTTCTTTTGTGTAAGTGTGTATATTTTTTGTACATTTTGTGCTTTAATATAATACTTTTGAGTTAAATAGGTGTTATGTGGTTATTAGTAAACAACTATTATGTTGTAGACTGCTATTGTATCACATTTGTTAATGATTTTCCTATTGATAAACATGTGATCTGTCTCCAGTTATTAACTTATGAATAAAGCTACTAAAAACATTCATATACACATCATTTAATGACAACGTTTATTTCCCTTGGATAAATATCACCAAGCGGAACTTCTTATAAAACATAGAACAGGTTTATACCTAGTCTTATTAAAAAAAAGAGCCAGGCATTTTTTCAAACTGTATCATTTTAACCTTGTAAAATTTAAGAATTTCATTTTTTTTTCATGTGCTGATTCTCATTGGTAGCTGTCAGTGTATTTAATTTTAGACACTCTGATAGTTGTGTAGTGTTATAGTATTTTAATTTAAATATTCATGGTAACTAATATTATTCAGCACTTTTCCATGTACTTATTAATCTCTTGTATGTCTTCTTTTGTGAGGTAATTATTCAAACATTCATCAGGTTGTTAGTCTTTTTAATGTTGCATTGCTTAAGAATTATTTGAACATACTTTGTAAGTGTTTTCACCAATCTGTGGTCTGTCTATTTATTTTCTTAAATGAGGCCCATTTATTTTCTTAAATGAAATCTTAGATAAACAGAATTTTTAAATGCTGATGATTTTTATTCAAATTTATGATTACTGATTTATGTGATGTATCCAGGCAAAATTTTTTTACACTCAAGTCACAAAAATATTTCCCATGTTTTCCTTTAAAAAAGCTATTGTTTTAGCTCTCATGTTTAGGTCTATGTTTCAACTTTAAATATTTGTGTATAATGTGAATAAAGGCTAAAGTTTCATTTGCTTCTGTATGTATATTAAAATATTTTAGAATTATTTGTTGTATAGACTTTTATTTCTCTCGTTTTGTTGTTTTGACACTTTTGGAAAATCCAATGAACATACAAATATGAGTCTTTTTCTGACCTCTTTATTCTGTTCTACTATTCTATTTATGGCATATCATCCTCTTTTGGTTACCTCCCAATCCATGATCATGTTGTACATCTGCATTTATTAGGATTTTCTTTATTTTTTCTCAGCAATGTGTTGTTTAAGTGTCAAGTCTTTCATATCTTATTTTTATTTGTGTTCATTTATTTTTTTAAAAAATTGTACATGTTTAAGGCATACACTGTGATATTTGATATGTGTATACAATATGACATAGTTACTACAGTCATGCTAATTAACGTATTCATCACCTTCCACTTTTTAATTTTTACTTACTTTTTGATCGAGCAATTTCACTTATGACTATACATCCAAAGTAAATAAAATCACTATACTGAAGAGATATCTGCTCTCCAATGATCATCACAGCATTTTCACAGTAACAGAGATATACAAATACCTAACTGTAAACTGATGAATGGTTAAAGAAAATGTGATGTATGTGTAATGGAATATTATTCAACATTTAAAAATAAGGAAAACCTGCCATTTGTAACAACATGGGTGACGTGGGCAAACATTATGTTAAGAGAAATAAGCCAGACACAGAAAGATAAATATCA
The DNA here is from genome assembly GCA_004026765.1 of Micronycteris hirsuta. Classification (NCBI taxonomy): domain Eukaryota; kingdom Metazoa; phylum Chordata; class Mammalia; order Chiroptera; family Phyllostomidae; genus Micronycteris; species Micronycteris hirsuta. Next base: position 8,087 of record PVJI01020569.1, on the reverse strand, counting down.
CGTGATCTCACTTATATGTGTAATCTAAAAAAAAAAAAAAAAATGCATAGTAACATAGAGTAGATGGTGGTTACCAGATGCTGAAGGTGGGGAAGAAAAGGGAGATACTGATTAAATAGTATAAGCCTTTTTTTTTTCTTTTTTTGGTTGTGAAATTTCTTTTTATTATTATTATTATTATTATTATTATTATTATTATTATTATTATTATTCAGGTACAGTTCTGTCCATTTTCCCACCACCACCTCTCACGCTCAGTCCTACCTCCCTTTGGCTTTTTCCATGGTCCCTTTTTTTTTTAAATTTATTGTTGTTCAATTACAGTTGTCTGCATACTCTCCCCTCCCCCGCCCTCCAATTCTACCTCCCTTCCCTGCCTCCTCCCCACCCTTGGTTCTGTCCATGTGTCCTCTATAGTGGTTCCTGAAAACCCTTCTCCCCATTGTCCCCTCCCTACTCCCCCTTGGCTATTGTTAGATTGTTCTTAATTTCAATGTCTCTGGTTAAGTTTTGCTTGCTTTTTGCTTTTGTTGATTATGTTCTGGTTAAAGGTGAGATCATATGGTATTTGTCCTTCACTGCCTGGCTTACTTCACTTAGCATAATGCTCTCCAGTTCCATCCATGCTATTGCAAAGGGTATAAGCTCTTTCTTTCTCTCTACTGCGTAGAATTCCATTGTATAAATGTACCACAGTTTCTTGATCCATTCATTTGTAGATGGGCACTTAGGTTGTTTCCAGCACTTGGCTATTGTGAATTGTGCTGCTATGAACATTGGAGTGCATAGGTTCTTTTGAATTGGTGTTTAAGGATTCTTAGGGTATAATCCCAGTAGTGGAATTGCTGGGTCGAAAGGCAGTTCCATTTTCATTTTTCTGAGGAAGTTCCAAACTGTTTTCCACAATGGCTGCACCAGTCTGCATTCCCACCAGCAGTGCAGTAGGGTTCCCTGTTCTCCACATCCCCTCCAACAGCTATCTGTTGCTTTGTTTGTGACGGCCATTCTGACTGGTGAGAGGTGGTATCTCATCCATGGTCCTTTATACATGTTCCTTGGTGACCCTTCCCCATAACCTTTGGCCTGTAAGATGAAGTTCTAGAGACTTAACGTACATGGTTACTGTAATTAGTAATAATGTATATTTGAAATATTCTAAAAAAATACATCCCAAGTGTTCTTACCACAAAAAGACAAATATTTTAAAATGTATTTTAAGGATTTTGTTTTTTATGTCATGATAAATATAATGTGTATCTTTTATTTTCCAAACTTTTGCTAGCATAGGACATATAATTGATTTTTGTACATTAACTATGTATCCTGCAAGCTTATTAAATTCAGTTTTTATTTATAGTTTTTTAAATTGATTCTTTAGGATTTTCTACACACATAATATTTAAAAAATTTCCTTATGGTATCTTCTTTCACTCGTGAATTACTTAGAAGTATTTTGTCACTTTCCAAATATTTGTGTTTTACTTAGATATCTTATTACCATTTATTTATGCTTAAATTTCATTTTGGTCAGAGAATATACTCTATATGATTTCAATTATTTTAAATTCATTAATATTTGTTTTATGTCTAGCATGTGGTGTGTTTTGGTGTTCACACTAGTAGACAGGAAAAATATGTGTGTTATACAATTATTACATGTATTTTTTTTCAAAATAAAATTTGGTGCATCCATGGACAAAGGCAACAAGGGGGGACTGAATGTGGTAAGTGGGGGTGGGTTGGATAGGGGAGAGCAATGGGGGGGGAATGGGGACAAGTGTAATAGCACAATAGTAAAAAAAAAGGAAAAAACAATTATTTAGCAGACAGCAAAGGAAAAGAATTTGGTCAAAATTGTTTGATAGTGTTGACTGTGTATTCTATCTCTTTAGTAACTTTTATTGAGTTATTATATTAATTGCCAAGAGTGAAGTGTTAAACTTGCTAACTGTGACTATGAAATTTTCTATGTTAATAGAAATTTTCTCTATGTTTGCTATACTATCAAAACTATTGGTTCATCTATTTTGCTGCTGTAATATAAGGTGCCTAAACATTTATGATTGTTATGTCTTCCTGGTGGATCAATCCTTATGTCATTCTGAAATGCTCTCTTCACCACTGGCAATACTCTATTTTTTCATCATACTTCTATCAGGTTTAGCATAATTCTAGATATGTTTGGATTTAGGTCCATTATTCTAATAATCTTATTCTCCTTTCTTTTGTTGTTGTTTTTGTTCTTGTGCCAAATTTCTTTCCTTTCCTTGGGTTATTTGTAATATTTTTTTGAGAAGGGGAATTACCCTTCTTTGCATTTTTGGTTGTTGTAGAGAGTACATTATACATCTTTATTTTTTCACATTCCATTTAGAGTTAATATTGTACTGCTCCTTTTTTTTTTCAATCTACATGATTATCCTTCCTTATGATCAGAAGAGAAATAAGATTGACAGTGGTGGGAAGTGATTTCCAATTTTGTCTGTGTGTGTTGTAAATGTTCTCACAACTAAACTCTTAATGAAACAACAAAAGTCATATTAACTCATTGAACTGAAGTGAGAGCAGGCGTTTCTGGAGAACCACCTCTGGGGCTACAGTGAACCATTGGAGATCTGCTAATATAGAGTTCAGATTTAGTAACCTATGAGAACTACTTTCAATTATGAAATTATTTTACATTACCATTTGTGTACATAGAGTCTGACACAGTCATATACAAGTTTTAGGAACAGGAGTGTAAGCATTTGGAGGTCATGAGTGAGAGGTCATGCAATTCTGCTCTCTGTCCCTTCAAAATTGTTGTTCTTATCAGTGTCTGGGGTAATTGGGCCCCACACACATGCATACCATGCTTAAGACACCCATGGCTCTCCATTTATTAATTTTTAGTGCTTCATCATTGCCATGGAAACTGTAAAGCTTGACATTTAGGTAATTAAAAATATTTTCTCCTTTAGCAGAGATGAACAAACAGCCAAATTATAATCTGACAATTTACTACTCTAGTGAGTGTACAGTTAAAGAGATATAAACATTATAACAAAAAGTTCTTAGGCCAAGATTGCTTGAGACTCTGTTTCCTGATAAAGTGAAAATCTTTTCAAGGGAATGGAATGTTTGAAATCGGATTCAGGCTCTCACTTGGTCACTAAATGCCCATTAACTGATTTCTGCCTTTAATCTTCAATATTATATCAGCTTTAGATTACAAATTCATTTTTTTTTCTGTATCTTCACATGCTCTGTATTAACTTCCTGGGGCTTCTAGAACAAATTACCATAAACTAGGTGACTTAAAGCAACATAAATTTATTCTCGCACAATCCCAGAGGCTAGTAATCCGAAATGATGATGTCAGGGTTATGTTTTCTCATGGAAGTTTCCATAGTGCACTCCTTTCTTCCTCTTCCTATGTTGTGGTAACTACAGGCAATCCTTCCTTCTCATGGTGTTCTTTACTGTGTATGTCTTGTTGTCTTCAAATGGTATTCTCCTCTCTCTTTCTGTCTCTGTGTCCAAATTTCCGTCTTTGTATAGAGACACTGATTATATTGGATTTAGGGCCCACCCTAATCATATTGGATTTAGGGCCCACCCAATTTGAGAACTCATCTCAAATTGATTACATCTGCAGATACCAAAGATCGAATTTAGAGATTCCAAGTGGATAAGAATTTTGGTGTGACAGAATTCTAGCCCATGGTGCATTTTATTTTCTTTGATATATTAATTAATTTATTTAATTATTTTTGAATTGTCCTCAATAATGTTTTAGATTTTTCAATAGATTTATTTTTAATCAATTTTGTTGTTATTCTATTACAGTAGTCCCAGTTTTTTCCCTTTTGCTCTCCTCCATCCATCCCACCCCCCCTACTCCCACAGTCAATTCCCACACCATTGTCCATGTCTGTGAGTCATTCATACATGTTCTTTGTTTAGTTCCATCCCCTTCCTTCCACCATTATAACCCTCCTCCAACCCCTCTTGTCACTTTCAGTCTGTTCCATGTTTCCATATTTGGGTTTCTATTTTGTTTGTTATTTCATTTTGTTCACTAGATTTTTCTTATAAAAGAGATAATACGGTATTTGTCTTTCACTGACTAGTTTATTTTACTTAGTATAATATTCTCCAGTTCCATCCATGCTGTCACAAAAGGTAGTAGTTCCTTTGTTCTTTCTGCTGCATAGTACTCCATCACGTAAGTGTACACAAACAGCCTCAGTAATCTTAAAAAAAAAGAAGAACAGAGTAGGAGGGATCACAACACCCAAAAACAAACTATACTACAAAGCCATTATAATCAAAACTGTCTGGTATTGGCATAAGAACAGACACGCACATCAATGGAACAGAATAGACTGCCCAGAAATAAACCCTACTCTCTCCAGTCAATTAATATTTGACAAAGGGTACATTAACATATAATGGAGTAAAAATAGCCTCTTCAATAAATGATGTTGGGAGAACTGGACTGGTACATGCAAATAAATGAAACTAGACCACCAACTTACACCACACACAAAAATAAACTCAAGATGATAAAAGACTTAAATATAAGTTGTGACACCATAAAAGTCCTAGAGGAGAACATAGACAGTAAAATTTCAGATACCCCATATAACAGTATTTTTGCCAATATATCTCCTAGGTCAAGGGAAACAAAATAAAAAATAAACAAATGGGTCTACATCCAATTAAAAAGCATCTGCATAGCTAAAGAAACCATCATCAGAATGAAAAGGGAACCGACTGCATGGGAGAACATATTTGCCAATGATAATTTGAGCAAGTGTTTTATCTCCAAAATATATAAAGAACTTATATTATTCAATACCAGGAAGACAAATGCTCCAATTTAAAAATGGGCAAGGGAACCAAATAGACACTTTTCCAAGGAGAACATAGAGATGGCCCACAGACATATGAAAAGATGCTCAACACCACTAGTCATCAGAGAGATGCAAATTAAAACCACAATGAGATATCACCTCACACCTGTCAGAATAGTCATTGTAAACAAATTAACAAACAACAAGTGCTGACAAAGATGTGGAGAAATGGGAACCCTAGTGCACTGTTGGTAATGCAAACTGGTGTAGCCACTGTGGAAAACAGTATGGAATTTCCTTATAAAACTAAAAATGAAACTGTCTTTTGACCCAGAGATTCTACTGTTGGGAATATAACCTAAGAATCCAGGGTCACCAATTCAAAAGAACTTGTGCACTCCTATGTTCATAGACGCACTGTTTACAATAGCCAAGTGCTTGGAAACAGCCTAAGTGCCCATCAGTGAATGAGTGGATCATGGTGCACTTTATGTTCAACTCTACAATTCAGTCACAGGAAATTCTTCTGTGATTCATTGAGACTGTATAGCAGTGGCCAAGACTTTAGTTTTAGTACTGATCTTTAACTGGTCTCAAAAGATTAAAAAAAAAAAAAAAACTGCAGGCATTCAAGATTGGACACATACAATTTCAGCCCCTTGATGGTGTAGGTGAAGTATGAATTTTAACTGTATTCTCCTTAGCCTGAACTCTGTCCCATCATCATCATAAGAACTGATGAGCTGCCTAGCATTCACATATAAGTGTGGCTTTGTTGTTCTCCATTCATCATCTTAAATACATAATTGTCATTAAATGTCTAAAGCAGTTATAAAACATGCCCCTGTTATTCTTTATTTAATCTTATAAAATGAATAGTATGCCTTTATAGCATTTATGGTATGAACAATTGATAAAGGTCTGAAAAGTAGCCCTTAAAAATGTCAAACATCCATGCCCTTGCCTATATTTACTTTGCATTAAGAAAATAGACATTTTAGTGGACCACGAATTGCTCTATTAGAAATATACCTCATATAGAGGTACCTGAGGGGACCAGAGCTCTGTCTATCATCTGTGCTCTCCTCACCTACATTCTGTCCAGTCTCACCAGATTCTACAGGAAAGCAATCCAGAACAGGAGAGTGTGTGGTGTTGTGCTTAGGACTAATTATTAATAGAAGATTTGGGCTTAAATCAGCATTGCTAGACTGCTTGCTGGGCTGACTTCCGTAAGTTTCCTAGCTTCCTGAAGACTCAGTGTGTGTAGTTTATAACAATGTCATCACATAGGTTTATATTAAAATGAAATATCCCATTCATATCTTAACATCCTAAAGAAAAATTAGGTTTTTTAATAGTTTATTTTTATTATATTTTTCCATCACCATTTATCCTCCTCATATGCTCTTCCATTATTACCCACCTCATTCCTCCCTCCCGCAATCACCACACTGTTGTCCATGAGCCCCTTTCTTTTTGCTTGATCGCTCTATCCTTCAACTCCCCTCTCAGAGCAGTCAAACTTCTATCTGTGAGTTTATCTCTATTTTGCCTGTTAGCTCAGTTTGTTCATTAGATTCCACATATACATGAACCAAAGGTAACTACTTTAACAAATTACCTTTTTCTACAAATTTTCTTCTGTACTTATGATTTATAGAAACTAAGAGATACATGAGTTAAGATTGCAAAAAAAAGTGATTCTACTTAATCTAAAGTGTGTTATGATACTAGCAAAATATTAAGCGTAGTCAAAAACAGCAGGCGGCAACAGCCGCCCAACTGGATCCACAAAGAATTAAGCATTTCTTAAACAATACAAAAGTAGATTATAGTAGATAACAGTGGTGGAAATGGTGGGGATGATAATGGGAGCATCTGAGAAAAAAAAGTTATTCCATTTATTTGAATGGAATCACATCTCCAAATAAAATCTGGAGAGATTTCATTGAGACACAAGAAACAGTTCTGAAACTTATCTTGAGAATACTTCATGTCATTAGTTTGCCTAAGCTTCTCCAAAACATCACGGCTTCAGCATCCATTTTGCTTTGCCAAGCAAACTGCAGGGACCATAAGTTAACAATAGCCCTCTCCTGCAACTGTGTGGCCTAAATAATAGCCCACAGAGTTACAAGAGAATGTAAATCTCTGATACAACTTCTTGTGCATCCCTTAGATAAAATCCCTTTGTACCTTCCAAACCTCCACTCTCTTTGGTTTGAATTGACCAATCCTGACTTAGCCCAGACCCCCCAAAGTGTTCCACCCATGGGCCCTAATAAAGGCATGGACCTGGGTCCTATCTCCCTCTCTGTTTGCACTTTGCCTTGATCTTCCCATGTGGCCCTGTAGGCATGTGTGCACTTTCTCCAGGATCTGTGAGTAATAAACTTATCTGCTACATTTTCTTCTGCAGTCCATTGTTGTACTGTTGAACTGTGGCTCACCATGCAGCACCCTACGCACTACCTAACCAGTAATAATTTAACAAAGCCATAACACCTTAACAAATTTGTGTTACTAACTACATTTAGGTCCACTAAGAAAGGATAGGAAGAGGAAGAAGAACTGGAAGCAGAAAACCATCAGCATCAAAAAAGATTGGCAAATAGCAGTCATGGGTTTATAGATGAGAAGATAATTTGGAAGTGTCTTCTCTAGATGATGCATGAATTATTTGGTATAACCTATATCTCAATACTTTTTTCTACTTAGAATGTCCTTATTTTAAAGGTAAGATAGCTGAGAAACATAAGCTCTCCTGGTTTAACTAAAATGGTCACTTCAATACTCGAGACAGAAACTGCTTTTCCTCTAGTTTCTCTTGGGTATTATATGCAATATTATAATATTAACCATAAAGAAGGTTGAAATGAGGAAGAGCCAGATAACTGCAAGCAAACAGCTAAAGGAGAAAATAACAGGGGAAAGGACAAAGATTCTTCAGAGATGACACTATACACGAAAACAAGTCTCAGGGCTTCACAGAGCACAGTTTTGATTTTTAATGCTTTTGCCATAAAACTGTAACTTCCCCTAAGAAACTATTCTCTTCTTATTGATATTAAAGCAATAGAATACTTTGCTTAAAATTATTCATCTGGGTCCTATACTCCCTCTGTATCTTGAAAGGGATAAATACTTACTTCCTTTTTGTTGAATAGAAATAAAAATATGGAATACAATTCAGGCCACAAAGTACTGTCTTAAAGTGTTTGAAGCATCTGTTCTTTTTTTTTTTTT
>PVJI01020568.1:0-28762 GCA_004026765.1 Micronycteris hirsuta | reverse complement strand
AGCCTGCTTTTGATTCCTTCTATTGTGTTCTTCAGTTCAGATATTGTATTCTTCATTTCCGCTTGGCCCTTTTGGATAGTTTCTATTTCCTTTTTCATGCTGACATAGTTTGCAGTGAGTTCATTATAGTTTCCCTGTAGTTTCTGGAAATTCTCTGCTAGCTCATCGAGCTTCTTGAGCTTCCTGATAATCAGTGCTCTGAACTCGATATCTGATAGTTGGCTTGCCTCTGTTTCGTCTATTATTCTTTCTGGGGTTTCTTCCTTTCCTTTCATTTGGGGGTTGTTTTTTTGTCTTCCCATTGTTTGTGAGACTCTTCTTGCTAGCCTCTGTTTCTTAAATTAATCTGTTGAGTTCTCTGGAGTAGCAAAATTAATTTTGTTTCACTGTCTCTACTTTTTGGCCTGACCCCTGTCTGGGGCTGACTCTGGTCCTCTCACAGCTCCAGGTTTTAATGTCTCACCGTATGAATGTTCAAGTTCCCCTGTAATCTTGGGCATTGATCATCATATGTGTTGGAATACTGCTGGGTTTTCGCCCCGTTCCTCAGAAAATCAACCAGTGGGTAGGAGGACGTAAACTCTGTTCCTCCTATCTCGCCGCCATCTTCCTCCTCTCTGCTCCTAAGGCTTTTTGAAGAAACCACCAAAGGACCTGCATGAGAGACACATTTAGAGGCCTGCCACATGGAAGTGAGTGGTGGCCCAAAAGCCTTAGCAAGGCTAGAAGTTACAAGCAGCAGAAACAGGGAACTACCACATCACCAGAGGTGGGCAAAGCAGACACTGCTGCACCCTCTACCTTTATGTCCATCTCATCATTGCTGGAGTTGACACATGGAAAGGAAAGATAACAGAACAGAAAGTTGCCAGTACAACCAGATTCTAAAATGCTAATCCGTTTAAAGATTCAGTGTCATGAAGCACTTAACCCCTTCCCTCCCTGTATCTCAGCTCTCTAAACTGCTACTACCTGCTCTAGCCTGTGCTGAGGAGGACGGGAGGTTGAGTATTTCATGACACTGAATCTTGAAAATGGTTAGCATTGAGATTTTAGGAACCAGGACAAAACCTCTAGTGACTAAAATATTTTGAGCATTTATGAAAATCAGCTTAATATTTTTAAAAGGTATGACAAGATATATTATTGAGTGTTTTTAACCCAGATCATTGAATTAGACCCTCTTGGGATTGTCTATTTAAAGTAATTTTTAAAGCTTTCCACAGGATTCTAATGTGCAGCTGGTATTCAGAAACACTGCTCTGGACATTAATCTCCTGCCCATTGGGGTCATCGGCATGGTCCCCATTGTCATCACCGTCACTGAGTGCCACTGCTTCTGCATGAGATCTCTGGTGGTTTCAAGCTAATGCCACTTCCCCACCATTTCCTGCCTCCCTTCTCCTCCCCCAGCCTTAATTTGTAAACCAGAGTAAGGCTACTCGTACAAAAGGAGTCGGTAACAAAATGCTCATTCACGCTGAAATTTTGCATCTCATAGAAAATGTTTGGTTCTTTAAGTTTTTTCACTATTCATTCAATTTTTACTGGAGACCTCTAGATATAAGGAACTGAGTACATTGGCATTCACATGAGTCTTTTTGTGACAAATTCTGTATTCCATAAATACCTTGAAATGTTAGTGGGTCAATTAATGTTGAACTAGTTTCACAATTTACTCTGGGAACTCTGCTTTGATGCCCCTCTGATCTCAAGGTTCCCAGCTCAAACTTAGAGTATCATTCTTCATTTGTAATCTTTGCTTATAATTCTGTCTTACTGCTATGTGTGAGTTTGAGTCTCCCTCCTGACTCAGGACCTCCCATCTTTCACACATACTTTGTTACCTAATTCCACTTCCAATATTTTATTCAGAATATTTAGACCAATATGTTCCATGGACAAGTGAAGTCAACAAAAACATGAGGTGGTTGGAAACAGAAAATCAGTTTCCTGACCTCAGACTGAGGAGGTAACCCAGGAACCTGTGTTTTAACATCTTCTGAAAATGTTATGCCCATCAGAATTTAGAAGCACTGTTCTAGGCTATCCTATAATATTTCAAATAAACCTTGAGATCTCAATGACATAAAAGAATAAAGGTTTATTTCTGGTGTCATTGTAGTCAGTGTGGGTAGGTGGCTTTCCTTGGGTGGTGTGCCCTAAGGTCAGGGGTTCAAGCTCCTTTCAGCTTGTGATGCCATCAACACACAGTCTCCAGGATCCACTGTAGACAGGAAACGGGCACTTGAGCAGGCACTGGCAGTCTTTTCCACCCGCTGATTGGCCTTTGCTGGCTCACTCCACTCCTCCTTAAGGTTTCAGTAAATGTTTCACCTCTTCATGCAGATCTGATGCTAACCCCCATGTTTGCTTCTTGATGTATTTGAGAAGAATTAAAGTTTAATTTTTATTAAAATATTATACACCTTAAGTTTGATCTATATAGTATCAACAACTTGTCCCTTAACTGTGTTTAAGAATGTATGCTCTCAGAATTTCCATTATCACATTATGAAAAACCATACAGCACCCTCATTTTAACTTAATTTATTAGATAATTTGTTCATATTCTGATGGCTATTGCTCCAATTTTCAGCTACATTCTTAGCCTAATTTACTGAGGCACCTCTTTGTCTCTCTTTTTTGGTAAGGGCTTTTGCCATTTCTGAAGGTATTTGCTTTTCCCTGAGATTATGATTGTCTTTTGACTGCTTCTCAGTGAGTTTTGGAGTCAGATGTAGCAGGGGATATATTACTACTTATATTTGCCATATTTTATATTTTTGACCTTATTTAGTTTTCTGTCAAGCCTAGAAAAGCCTTCCTTACTTGAACATTATGAAAATATTCTCTGGATTCCTGTACACCAACCAAAGTTGAACAAAAAAAAAACTTGATAGGCACTCAAGAACTTCTGATGGATATTATAGATCAAATAACCCTGAGAAAAGAAGAATGTTCTTTAAAAAGAACTAAAATGACTGGTTTGTGAAAGGCCAAAAGACAAAGTCACGGCACCATTGACACAGGAGTCCTTTAATAAGCCAACCTACAATTTGTGAGCAGCTGACGAAAGGGACACTTAAGAGAAATAAGGCTCATTTTACAGTGATGTCACTCAGGGCACAGGGTTGTTATTTGATTCAGGTTCATGGCCAGATAAATTTACTGTTCTTTTTCTTCTGGACTGTGTGCTTCCAAAAATGGGATCCTATTAAATAAATTTGATGGTTAGAAAACCCCTACCTAAGAATTTTTTCTTTCCAGTACACCTTATATTTTATACCCTAAATTGAATTTAGCAATTAGCCTGAAAACCTTATATTAGGTTACTTAATGCCACCTCGCTCTCACTATTGTAGATATTGGGTTGGCCAAAAATCCACTTAGTTTTTTCCATAAAATAAAAGACACATTCCTTCATTTTCAACAATAACTTCGTTGATTTGTATATTTCGAGTATGTCAATTATCTCTCACGTGGTATAATGTTGATTGTTCTCAATTAATGTCTCCATTTGATCACTAAACTTCAACTGTTTTACCTGATCACGGAACATCGTCCAGTGAGTAATCTCCAGCATGAAACTTCACAAACCACTTTTGTCCCATTCGATCAGTCACAGCACCTTCTCCATACACTGCACAAGTCATTTCTTTGTGTTTTAGTTGCATTTTTATTTCTTGAAATAATAAAGCATAATATGTCTAAATGTTGCATATATTCTTCCATCTTCAATATTGAAATGGTACACAAAAGTTCACCAATTTTGATAAGTTTTTTAAATGCATGCTAATATGACAGTTGTCACAGTGCAATCTAACAAAATCGCTTCAAATGAGGTTACAGACAACCTAGCTCCACTGAGCCGTCTTATGGGGAAAAAACAAACAAACAGGGAACTTTTTGGCCAATGCAATACTTAGAGAGCCTAAGTTAAAAATGCAAGATCCCTTTTGGCAGCTTCTACTACATCCTTCCCCCCAGGATAATTGTTTGACTGCCTCTATGATTTCAGGCAGATTCCATAACAAGGTCCTTTGTCCTGCTCAGTCTCTATGCCATCCATTACCTGTTTCATCTCAGCCTTCTTTCCCAAAGAAAATGACATGGCTAAATCCTTCCTCATTTTCCTTTGTCTACACCCAAACTCTTGCTGGTAAGCTTGATTGCACACCTAAGCTCCACCCAACACCGGATAAATAGGACTCAGTGAAAAAATTATTTGATTAAAGAAATATTATGCTATTGTCAGATAACCCACTAATTTCACTCAAGTTTTTTTTTAACTCCAAAAATCAGTAGCTTCACAGACTGTTTACCATATAAAAGGGAACTGAATTTTATTTAATTACAACCTTATGCCAGCATTGAAAAACATTTTAAATTTATAATTATAGAAATTGTGAAAGTTATATATCTATATATTAATTATTCAATCAATACAAAAATATAATATTGTCTCCTCTTTTAATCCACAGAGGGAACTTGATTTATATAGCTCCTTGCAGAAATTGTTATTGGTACTGTATTCTTTATTCATATTACTTTTTATAACATGCCGTTCATGTTGCTGTGCTCTTTATTACTTGACAGTATGTCTTAAGGATTTTTCAATTTTTTTTTAAATTTTTTTTAAAGATTTTATTTTTGTTTATTTTTAGAGAGAGGGGAAGGGAGGGAGAGAGGGAGAGAAACAGCAATGTATGGTTGCCTCTCACATGGCCCTCATGGGGACCTGGCCCGCAACCCAGGCATGTGCCCTGACTGGGAATCGAACCGAGACCCTCTGGTCCCCAGCCCGTGCTCAATCCACTGAGCTACACCAGCCAGGGCAGATTTTTCCATTTTAAGGCCCACAGATCTCTTTCATCTCTTGAAGGGCTGCCTGGGGTTTCTGTGTGTGCTTATATTAACTGACTCACCTAGTTCAGAGCAGAGACAGGTTCTCAGTCTGCCTGATCCCCAAGCTGAGCTCTTTTCTTCTGTACAATAATGCCTAGAAAATCAGTGTCTACTTCCTAAATTTAACAAATGAAATTACTGAGACCCTACTAGGACAAGTAACTTGCCCAAAGTTATCACAAAATTTGTGGGAATGTTGAGACTGGTGTCAGGTGCTTCTTTTTCTCTGCCAAACACCTCCCCCACTCCGCCGCCACTGAGTTCCAATGCAGAACACTTTCATAATATTATTTTCTTCTAGAATTAGATGTACGTGAGGAGTCTGTTAAGCAGATAGTCACCTGGAAACTTAAATGGAGTTAGACAAAAAACAGTGTCTATATGTGGTGTTGTTGAATATAAATCACAACACTGCTAAGGCAAGCCCGCTATTGTTAGAAACCTAGAAGAGCAAGGGATTGTTGATATGTTTCAGGGAAATTTGGCTGAGGAAAGCACTCAAGTGAAGTTCACATTATGTCTCCTACAGAGAATTCTTTACATTTTGTCAGTTGGGTTTTAACTACTTTAATATCCCCTCCCTGATTTTTAAAAAGATTTTATTTATTTATTTATTTTTTAGAGAGAGGAGAAGGAAGGGAGAAAGTGCAATGTATGGTTGCCTCTCACATGGCCCTCACTGGGGACCTGGCCTGCAACCCAGGCACGTGCCCCGCCTGGGAACCGAACCGGTTCCCAGCCCACGCTCAATCCACTGAGCTACACCAGCTGGGCCCCCTCCCTGATTTTACCTGCCCCACTCTTATTTCCTGCACTTCCTTATGAGCTTAGCGATGCGTTTCAAAATGATCATTTTAAGGTGTCTGGCGTCAGCATTTGCAATGGAGGCCTTTTCAGACCACTTAGTTAGCCATAATACTGGAAGTAGAAGTCCCTCTAATTTTTGTCCTTTGGAGATTTTTATTCAAGTATATGTACAGAAAAGTCAAAAATACTAAATGCAAATTTATGAATTTCAAAGTGAACACAAAATAGAACTAACACCAGATTGAGAGATAGAATTCTGTCAGCACGTTAGAAACCACACCTTTCCTCTTTCAATCATCGCACCCAGTGCCACAAGGATAACCACTATGCTGACTTCTAACACCATATGTAAGTCCTCCGTGTGCTTTGTAAAAATGGTATCAACTAGAATGTGCGCTGCTTGTCAAGCTTCTCACACTCTCCATATTGATTGTGAGACGTGCACATATTTAATACATGTGTAGTTATTCATTCTTACTGCTGTATAAGATTTCATTGTGTGCCAACACGAGAATTTATCCTTTCATTTTTTAATATTTATTGATTTTAGAAAGAGAGAGAAAAGGAGAGAAAGGGAGGGCAGGAGATAGAGAAACATTGATTTATTGTTCCAATTATTATGTATTCATTGTTTGAGAAAATTTATCCTTTCTGATGGACATTTTGTTAATTCATTCTAAACATTTTTGTATATGTCTTTTGGTAAATACACACACACACACACACACATATATATATACACATGTTTAATATATGTATCTATAAGTATAATTTCTATGCCATTGATGTGCATATTTTCCTCCTACTTTCTGTTGAGTTGTCCACGTTATTGATTTTTAGAGTTCTTTATGTTTTCTGGATATTTGTTCTTTGCCACATATAAATATTGAAAATCTGTGGCTTTTATTTTTGGTTTTAATGTTACCTTTGGATAAATAAGAATAATTAATTTTAATAGCCTAATATTTCAAACTTTTCCTTTATAGTTCTATTTAGTGCTTTTTTATGCCTCTGTAAGAAATATTTGCCTACCACAGAGTCATAAAGAAATTCTATACTTTCTTTTAAAAGGATTAATTACCCTTTGCATTCAGATCTAAATCTACCTGGAATTGATTTTTGTGTGGCCTGATTTACTTCAATGCAACCAAATGACATATACCCATCATTGTTCTGTGAAAAGTTCATCAAATAATGCTAGGTCTGTTCATTTCACTCTGCTCATTAAAAATATTTAATGGATTTCCATGGGCACCATGAATTTTAAACTTCTTAGCAATTGTTCCTCACATTAATTCTCTATGACCTGTCATCCTATGTCCTCCTACAATGAATCAGCCATGTCCCTTTCTAGTAATGTATAGGTGTGTTAGTCATGCTTTCTCCTCTGTATTGCTCTTACTCTTCTCTATTAAGTAAGCCCTGTTCACGTTGTCTGCTCCAGAAGTAAACACACATTCCATTTCCAACTCCTTCTCCCTGGGGCAAATTTGTCAAATTTATTATTCCCTCAGCTGTTTTACTTATTCTGATATTTCCTAGACTCTATTTTTATATCGTCTCAATAAAGTAGATATTATTAATATCCTCATTTTACAGATGGACAAATTTAAGAACAAGAGTGAAATTGCCCAATAATTAATGCACCAGCATTTAAATGGATGTAGGGGCTACATGGATATGTTATTGTCCTTTTCTAACAGTTTATGTAGCAGGTTTTCCAGTGCTCATAATCATCTCAGGGACATTGGTATTTGGCAATGGTATTATCTTTGGTAATACCAAAAGGTAAAAGAAAGGAACCAAAAGACAATGCTGAGGTTGTAAATAAACTCATTGCTAGGCTTGCTTCACCCAAAGCAAAAATCTGTTCAGACTCTCAAATTATATTGAATGGACTTACAAAGGATGAAATGATGCGGGATTGTGTGTGATCTTCGCTCCTGAAGCCCAGGCCTTGTAGCTCTCTTCCTCCCAGTGTGTCTGACAGCCTTGATAGTTGGTGGACAATAATATGTATAGTGGCTGAATCTTCTCCATTTCTTCATTATAATGATAGCAAGATGAATATTTAAGAAATATGGCTCATATTGTGACCCTTAGAATTTCATGAAAAAAGTTCTCAGAACAAATTAATCTGTAAATCTCTTCACATGCCTTACTATAATATTTAGGCCCTCAGATTTCTAAAATGATATATTGTCCATATACTGAGAAAGCATATGAGGTACGGATGAGTAATTCTTCATTTGGCAATGGGAATTTTATTAGTATTGTCACCACTAATCAAGCAGTTATCTTATATTTTTTCAGTCATGATAATTCAAATTGCTTCTGTAGTGTCATTAAGAAAAGCACAATGTAATACTGTATTGGCATCTCTTATGATATGCTGTAATTTTGTTTAGCCAGTAAATTGCTCTTCTGCGTGGCTTATGGTCATACACTTATTACATCTTTTTAAGAAAGTGAAGCTTAATGGACGTGTAATTTTACTACTGTGAGTGGTGTCAAATATGACTTGAAAGAACATTTGGGCAAAAATGTAGATGACTGTACTCTGGGAGAAAAGAGGTATAAGGCCCATCTTTTCAGGTATTCTGATAATTTAGGTTTTCTTTTATTTACCTTCAACCTACATTCTTGTAAGGCAAACATTTCCCTCCACTTATAGCCCTATTCCCTCTGTTTGAACATCTTTACATTTATATTTTGTGTAAGTATTTCAAGAATCCCCTATTAAAGTACTTGGAACAGTTTTATATTGCATTTTTCCATCTTGAATTGTAATCATTGAAAAGGAATTGTCTGTTGAGTGTTTGTGGGGTGACTTAGTTTATAGCATAAATTGCCACACATATGCTGCTCATATTTATGTAGAAAATAGATTTTGTTTGATCACTTTGGTTATTCCCTCTGCTTTAGATCAGATCATTCTCATTCTAACATTTATGCTTTGTCTTATCATTTCTCTGGTCCTGTCATGGCTGATTTCTGAAATCCAAACAACAGAACTGCGATAAATTGCATGATGTTAGTAGAGCTGGACAATTTTGAAATTTGAACTTGAAAACCGAGTATACACTTGATTTATATAGAAGCCCCTCAATCTAAGCCAACTATGAATACTCTATGAGGCTATTTTACAAAAATATAACTATTTTAGAGTGGGGTTTCATGTAAAGACAGAAAGAATGAACTTTTATGTAGTGCCATAGTCAAAAGGCCAAATATAGTCTGTTTCTTGATTGAAATGCTATGTTAAAAGTGATCACATAAATATTTTTTACTAAATGCTCATAAATTTTTAGTAATTTTTTACTAAGTGCTCCAAAGCTCTGTCTCTAATAAGGTAATGTTACAACTAGTAATCTGGCAATTCCTGATTTAAACCCCTACATGTTATTTTCCTATATCTTTAACTTATGAAATGAAATTAAAAAATGACTTTTTATTCAGATTACATAGGATCATAAATAAGAAGCTTAATTCAAGCAGTCTAACTTATGCGAAAGTCATAAGAAGGACACGTGTAAATATAAAGCAAATGTAAAATAAAGTAATTAGTGACCAGCCCCTGGAAACTCCAGAATCAGAGCCCATGCCAACCAGTGGCCCAGCCTCATGCCAGGCATCACTTCCCCAGCCTTTGAGGTGACACGGGGTAGATCGGACCTGCTGATACCTGTGGGTGACCGTGACCCAATGCGTGTATGAATTTCATACCGAGACACGCGGGGAAAGAGAGACTGGGGCCACGTGGCTGATTCCTCCCATTTCTAGGAAAAAGCCCTCTGGCTTGTTCAGCCAGGGTTTTTATCAGGGGCATTAGCAATTTACATAGGATTGATTATACATGAGATTAAGCAGAACAGGTAGGATTACTCATAGCAAGGCATTGGGATGTTGATTCACGTCTGGTGGCAGACAGGACCAGATTAAAGTAATATTCAGGGATCAGCCAGCCAGAATTTTTTAAGATACACCTTTGCCAAATTCCTATTAGAGAATTCCCATTCCACAGACATGATCCACACTTGCTCACACAGGAATCACACGGAGCTGTGCTCAAAACGTGTAAATTCTCAGGACTGCGTGTTTACACACGTGTGGAAATCACTGCCACATTGAGGCATTGCTGACCTCAAAATAACACAAATGTAAATTCTATTCAATAGAAATTTTTGAATCTACATGAAGTGTTATAATAGTTTTTTACTGTAAATATGTTACTTGTGGATCAATACCAAGGCAAAAAGATGTGAATTCGATGTTCTAAGCCAGGGGTTGGCAAACTACAGCTCATTGGCTAAATCTTAGCATGCCCGTTCACTCACATGTTGTCCATGAGTGCTTACAATCACAATAGGGTTGAGTAATTGCAAAAGAGACTGTATGTCATGGAAATCCTAAATCAGTGTATGGTCCTTTATAGATAAAAAGGAAAAATTACTGATCCTGTATCTGGGCTCCCACATCCACATGCAGCAGGGGTTGAGTAAAAGCTTATCTATTTCTTATCTTGAACTACTTATAAGAGGGTTAAATTATCCAGCTGGTATAATTTTAGTATAAGGCATATCCAGGAAATGAATCAATGTTAAATCTCATAGTCACTGGATCAAACCACCTCAAAACCAAATATTTCTTGTCACAAGTCCACCGTCTTTAAAATAAAAATTTGACAAAAAGGATGAAATCCACTTTCATGCTTTCCCAATTAAAGATGAATTGATAGGCTCTGGTTTCAGTAAAGAAGGAATACTTATACTCCATTGTAACTCTCCCATTGATACCAGATAAAAAACCTTGTTTATGTAATTTATCACATTTATTGATTTGTGAATATTTTCCCATTCTTGAATCCCTGGAATAAATCCCACTTGATCATGGTGTATAATCTTTATAATATATTGCTGGATCTGGTTGCTAATATTTTTTGTGGAGGATTTTAGCATCTATGTTCATCAGAGATATTGGTTTGTAATTTTCTTTTTTTTATTGTGTATTTACCTGGTCTTGGAATTAGAATAATTATGGCCTTGTAAACAGAATTTGGAAGTCTTCCCTCTTCTTGAATTTTTGGGATAGTTTGAGAAGAATAGATGTTAGTTCTCTGAATGATTGGTAAAATTCACTTGTGAAGCCATATGGTCCTGAGTTTTGTCTATTCAGGTTTTCTGCTTTTTCCTGATTTGGTTTCGGAAGATTGTGTGTTTCTAGAAACTTACCCATTTCACCCAGGTTGTCCAATTTCTTCGCATATGATTGTTCATAATAATTCCTATAATCCTTTGTATTTCTGTGGTATCTGTTATTTCTCCTCTTTCATTTCTGATTTTATTTATTTGGGTTCTCTCTCTCTCTCTCTCTCTCTCTCTTTCTCTCTCTCTCAATGAGTCTGGTCCAAGGTTTGTATATCTTTTCAAAGAACCAGCTCTTGGATGCATTGATTTTTGAAATTTTTTTGTCTCTATGCCATTTATTTCTGCTCTGATCTTCATTACTTCCTTCTACTCACTCTGGGCTTTGTTTGTTGTTGTTTTTCTAGTTATGTTTGGTGTAAGGTTAGATTGTTTATTTGAGACTTTCCTGTCTCCTTAGGCCTGTAATGGTATGAACTACCCTCTCAGGACTGCTCTGACTGTGTCCCACATGTTTTGGGTGTGTTCATTTTCATTTGTTTCCAGGTACTATTTGGACCTTGAGAGCTTGTTTGGAGGTTCTAGCAGGGGAGCGCAGCTACTCGTATACCCTTGACCGAAGGTTGGTCCTCTCCTCTAGTTGGGAAGGACATCCTCTTCGACCGAGCACGCAGCTTCGGGAGGGACGCACATGGATCAGTGAGGGAGGAAGTGGACACCCGCCTAGCCAGCCAGATCAGCCGAATCAACCCTGGCGATCAATGGGGTGACAGATGTCGCAGCCAGATCGCCCTCACATCCAATTTCCAGGTACTATTTGATTTATTTCTTGATATCATTGTTTTTCTTAAATTTTATTATTATTTTATTGTATTTTTCCCATTACCATTTTGCCCCTACATGTTATTTAGCCTCCGTGTATTTGACTGTTTTGGAGGTTTTTTTCTTGAGGCTGATTTCTAGTTTCAAGCCATTGTGATCCAAGAAAATACTTGATATCACTTCAGTTTTCTGGAATTTTTAAGGCTTATTTTATATTCTACCATGTGGTCTATGTTTATGAATGTTCCACATGCATTTGAAGAGAAAGTGCATTCTGCTTCTTTGGGTTGAAATGTTCTGGAAACATGAAGTAAATTTATTTGATGCAGTGTGTTGTTTAATGTTACTATATCCTTGTAGATTTTTTGTCTGGAAGATTGGTCCTTTGTTGACAATGGGGTGTTAAAATCTCCTACTATGACTGTATTGCTGTTGCTCTAATTCTTAAAGTCTTCTCTTTAGTTTTATTTCCAATTTGATTCTGGGAGGAGGTGCGCAACATATCCTCCTATTCTGCTGCTCTCTTGTACCTCTGTATTATATGAATTAAAGTTTGATTACATAATCAAATGACTTCTGTTAAAAGCAAACAAAAGATGTCATATGAATTGCGTTTAACCATTCATAGGATTATTGTGAAAACTAGGAAAGAAATTAAGATCCATATGAAATAGTATTATGTGAGAAAAAGTACTCCTAAGTACGTTTTCTAAGAACAATCTTTCTTAGAGTAAGAAGTATTCTTACTCTAAGAGTACAATCTTTGTAAGAGTACAATCTTCTAAGAGTAAAATCTCCTAAGAACATTGCCAGACAGTATCTTTCCATTTTCCACTTCTGAAATAGTTCATAAACACTTTTTTCCCAGTTCTTTTTAATTTGGCTGAATAGCTTCCTTATTATGAAACATGTTGATAATGTTGTTAGAATAAAAATAAGCAAGTGGTTCAAATACCTAAAATCTATGGACTATGATTTTCTGAATTTTACACAGCTTTGCACTCACTTCTTCTGGTTGGTCACGGAGGTGGATAGGAGTGAAAAGAGCGTGGAGTGTCAGTTCTGGTTATGTTCTCCACTCCTGATGGGTGGAGTGAACTGAGACATTTAAGATACTGCTAACTGTTTGGAATTCAGTTAACTTAATCAAACATTGACTGCCTGCTATGTGCTGGGCTTTGATCAAACCTTTGCATTTAGAGAGGTGTTAAACCTCATGCATGCCCTTCAGAAGAGATAGGTGTAGTGCAAATAATACAAGGGCCATAATAGAGAAACATATTTAGTGATATGGAGATATAGATGACAGAATAACCAACTCTTCTGGGCTTTTGGGGAGAACGGAGACTGCCACAATGTGACACTGAATTGATCCTTGAAGTACTGGATACAGAGGTCAACATGAAGAGAGTGGAGCCAGAAAAGACTGCATTATATGAGAGAGGACACAGATAGCATTACAGATCCTATTGAAATCACTCAGATGACAGGCAATAAAGGTCAAAATCAAGGTATCTTCAATGGAGATAAATGTGAAAAAAAAAACATGTTCTGGAATTATTTGGGAATTATATAGAATTTGATGACTAAATGAAAGAAGCAGGATGACTCTAATTTTTTATTTTTTATTATTGGTCAAAGGTAGGTGCCATTAATTCAAGGCTTGCAAACTTTAACTCTTCAATTGATAGCTAACTGCTATACAATATTATATTTAGTGCCATTTTAATTACATTTTGTTTGATGAAATAGCTAGCCCTCAAGCTCCAAAAAATATAGAAGCAGCATTCCTATATATAATAAAATATTCAGGAAGTTTGATGTTACATGTTATTTGTTTATCACTGTCATGCCTCAAAATACATATATATGCAGAGGTAATATCTTATAGATTTACATTAGTCTTACTGAAAACTCAAATGACATAGCAATCTTGACACTAGAAAACACATTCTAGCACAAAGATGCTATGAAGTATTGTTATAAACCAATGTTCTGGTATCCTCAGAGTACAAAGCCTGATTTCAAGGACATGTAAGTTGCCTCGTAGTAACTCATGTACAATACAAGGCTATAGACATTTATAGTCAATAAAATTCAGGTACATAATCTTTGCACAAAACTGTTAAATGCCAAAAAAAACCCTCAGAAAATTTTAATCTCTTTCCAAAGGGGCCAGACCCATATTCTGAGTCAAATAACTGAAAATGAGCCATCCATTTAGAAATAAAATCATTAAATTTCTAATCTATATGACATTCATTATAGTTATTTTGGTAAATCTAGTGAAACTCATTGTAAGTCTGAAAACTAGGCAAATAATATTATTGTAAATAATTCCAAAGGTCAAAATGAAATTATAGTAAATACAATAAATAAATTGTTTTGCTAACATAATTGTTTTCAAATTTGAAAAACAAACCTTATTAACATTAGGAGATAGAGGGCCCAGCACAAATAATGCCCTTTTTTATTACAAAATCATGAACATGTATTTCTGTAACATAAAGATATCACACTCAAGCACACCGTATGACATTTTAGGTGGAATGTTCAAATTAAAACTATAAATTATTGCACCTATATTAGTAACCTAACAGCCATATCCAAGCAGATGTTACTTCTGCCAGACCCTGTATATCATGTACCTTAGTAGGAAGAACAAATATTAATTCCTAACAATTTATAGGACTAATTTAATTCTTGTTAACCTCACTTGATAACTTTTATCTAATGTTCTCTTATAGAAATTATCAAACATGCAGAAAAACTGAAATAGTTTTTAAGTGAATACTTATATATCTACTATTTCTATTCTATTAACTTCATCACTTAGCCATCATGTTATCAACTTCTAAATTCATCTATCCATCAGTATTTTATTTTTTGATGTATTTCAAAGTTAATCCGGACTTTCTAGGCAAGATGGAATAACAAGGACTATCTTTACCTTCACCAAAAGAAAAGCACACAAAACATACAAAATAACAATTTTCGTGACACTGGAGATCAGGGAATGAAGGGCAATAAACATTGTCCTACAGTTGCCCAAGTTTACTGGCTTGAAAATGATGTAGACTATGGTTCAGGGACAGAGGACCCAGAGGGAGCCTCACAGGTGCCCTGAGTAGGGGACACTGAGTAAGAGTTTGGGTAATCAACCTAGGTGAAATTCCTAGAAAGACAGATGACCAAAGCACATTCAAGAAGAAATGCATACGCTGATAGCCCTAGATGTACAATAAATTGAATTTGTAGATAAATATCCCCACAGAAGAAAGCTCCAGGCTCAGATATCTTCACTGGTGAATTCTACCAAACATTTAAGGGAGAAATAATACCAATTGAAGAGGAGGGAACACTTTCCAAATTAGTCAATGATACCAGCATTACCCAGGGACCAAAATGAGGAAAAGAGGTTACAAGAAATCTACTGGTCAATATCCCTCATAAACATAGACAAGTCCGAAAAATGTTTTCGTATGTCGAATGTAATAATAAATATAACTAATATAAAGGAAATGCATCATGACCAAGTGAGATTTATCACAGGAATGCAAAGTTGGTGTCACATGTCAAAATTAATCAATGTAATTTATTATCGTAAAAACCTAAAAGAAGAAATGATGTGAAACCCTAAATAGATACATACTCTGTTCATGAATGTGAAGGCTGAGAGTTAAGATGCTAATTCTCTCCAAATTGATTTATGGATTAAATAAAAGTCCAGTCAAAATCCCCATAGAGCTCTGGCTGATGTGGCACAGTGGACTGAGCACTGGCCTGCAAACCTAAAGGTCGCCGGTTTGAACCCTGTCAGGGCACATGCCTGGATTGTGAGCCAGTTTCCCAGTTGGGGATGAGCAAGAGGCAACCAATTGATGTATCTCTCATACACTGATGTTTCTCTCCCACTCTTTCTCCCTTCCTTCTCCTCTCTCTGAAAATAAATAAAGTAAATCTTTAAAAAATCCCAATATATATTTCTGAAATTGACAAGCTTATTCTAAAGTGTATAAGAAAATCAAAACAACTAAATAGTCAAGACAGATTTAAAAAAGAACAAAGTTGAGAACTAATGCTATCTGACTTCTAGACAATATGGTATCAATGTAAAAATAGACTAATACAGTTGACCCACAGATATATAGAGTATGGATTTTCATAAAAGGTGTAAAAGCAATTCAGTGTAGAAAGAATAGTTTTTTTAATATCCAACAATGCTGGAACAATTGGAATCCAATAGGCAAAAATAATATTATAATAAGAGTATAGTAAATAATAATAATAAATTTGATCCATACCTTACATCATATGCAAAAATTAACTAAAAATGGATTACAGAAGACAATCTGCAACCAATGAGTCATAAATGTAGTTTTTATAAAAATTGAACAGTAATTGTTATTTCATTGCCTTTTGCATGTATGAGGCAGCTTGTTAGAATGTCCAGTCTTTAATGTAGTTTTAAAAACTAGTCCCTTCCTCAGTGTGGGATGGTGCCAGAGTGCCTGGTAGGGTAGGCTGAGTGCTCTATTGCAACAGAATCACACACAGTTCAACTCTCCCTTTGCCCAATTCTGCTTCCTTTACCCCTCAGAATTGTCTCTGAGAATACCCCCAATAATCCTCCTGCAATTAAATATTAGAATTGCAGAACCCACTTCCCAAAGAACTGAGCCTAAATCAATAAATGGGAAAGACCATTAAGAAATCAGATGTTTGCAATAATATATGGAGCTACCATTAATGCAATAACTACAGATGCTGACTGATACACATGCTGTGTCAGCAACTCTGGTACATTAGAAGGTTTGCCAGAAAGATCCCGTTTTACAGAATGGTGAACGAGCCTTGATTAGGTTCTGAACAAAACTAAGTGTTATCTCTCAATTTACTTTTAGTTTCACTCCAAGAAAATTAAATATATCTAAAAGTACTCTAAAAATAATTTGTTGTGAGGATAAAATAAGCTACTTTTAGGCTCAAACCATTTTAAATATGGGTTTTTCCTATATGAATGTCCATTGAGACATTTGAAGGTTGTGTGGGATGTGAGGCAACTCTTCCTCATACAAGTCTGCCCTGCACTTTTGTCCCTGGCCGCTGCCAACACCCTTCAGTCATGTGTCTACCCTAAACAATCCCACGACTTTTCCTAAGGTACCCCAGTGACCCCATTGAGAAATACCAACCACAGAGGGCTCTATGTGATGTAACAAGCAGCTTTGGCTTTATTCTGTAAGTGTTAGGAAGGCATCATGGCTTTTCCAGAGGATCAGTGACTTAATGTGTGCATGGGAAGATAACTTTGGTACCAGTGTGACTGAAGAATAAGGAAGACTGTTTACTATTGGAGACATAAGTCTGTTCTGAGACTATAGCGGTAGTTTAATTCACAAATAATAATGGCTGAAATAATGTAGGAACAGTAGAAATAAATAGATAAAAGAGAAATTTAGGAGGAGTGTTCAGCCATTATAGGCTGCCTGAGTAGAGTGGGTTAAGGATACCATGTCTTGAGGGGCCGAGTGTCTGGTACTTATGACCCAGGAAAGAAAAAGAGGTGGAGGAGGAGGGATTTTTGTGGATGTTTTGTTTTCCTTTTGTTAGTGGATGGTTAATGAATATAGATTTAACTATTTTGAGCTTGAGGTAAAGATAGAAGTATAGGACATTCAAATGAAGATTTCAGTATTCACTTGATGTGTTGGTATACATGGTATGTGTGCATAATTGTCCATATATTTGTGGTCATTTGACTATACAGATTTTACTTGTTAGTTAATTTCTAATCTTTGCTCACTAAATTTGAAGCTCCAATAGAACCTTTTCTTTTGTGGTCTGGTTTTCTTCTGTATCCCAACGTTCTAAATCATGCCTTACACATATGCACCAACAAATATAGAATTGCTGAGTGTATGAATACATGTGGTTGTAGAAGAGATACAATTTTATGAGTCATTAGGGTGTTTGTTAAAGAACTTAATAAAATATATTTGATGGTCTATGGAATGTTTACAACGTGCTTCACTGAAAGACTGGAAAGCTGGCTCCTGGTCATGACCAATGCCACTAATTAATTATATAGCCCTAGACAAGCCCTTGGACTTTGAAGATCTGAGTTCCATACAGAGATGAGAGATTAGACAAACCACCAAAATTAACATAAATGGGATTTTTATTGTAAAGGAAAAATGATGTAATAATTCAGAGAACAACAGAGGAGAAAATAAGAACACAAAAACAGAGAGGTTTATAGGGGTGTCCAACCTGCAGGCCCGCAGGCCACGTGGGGCCCAGGATGGCTGTGAATGTGGCCCTACATGAAATCATAACTTTACTTAAAACATTATGAGATTTTTTTGTGATTATGAGCTGCAGTGTGTTTAATGTGTGGCCTAAGATGACTCTTCTTCTTCCAGTGTGGCACAGAGATGCCAAAAGTTTGGATACCCCTATAACAAATATTAAGGTATTAGTGGGAGTCATATATCCAGATTTATATTGTATAACAGGAAAAATGTGCAGGAAAAGGCAGCACCAGCTACTTCTGGATCTACTAGTAAAAACTAGAGATTTAAAAATATTAAAGTAGAAAATAGATGAGTGGGTCTCAATCCTGGCTGTAAACTGGAATCACCTGAGAAGTTTTAGGAACTTCAGGCACCAGGTGCCACACCCAGAGATTCTAGTTTAATTGGTACCCAAGTAATTCTAATATATTGAAATTGAGAGACAGTGTTCACAGATTGGATCAGTTTGATTCAAGATTCTAGTCTGTGGAGGGGAAAAATAACTGATATTTCTGACACAGCTCTAATTTTTGAACCAGATATCACTATTGGATGATAGATATACTTCATTAAAATGAGAGTAAATCAAAAAGGAGGAAGGTTTAGACTCCAGAAAATAGGCAATTAAACCAGGAGAAAGACAAAAGGAATTCCAAGGATCCAAGCAAAGGTGAATTCAAAGATAATGACTTTGTAGTAGAATTAGAAAGAAGGCAGTCCAAATTGCAAGAGCGTGGATGTTTCAGAGAGTTAGTGAATTAACAGTGTAAATGATGTGATTGACCATGTGTAACATTTTATTTAAAGACTTTAAGACTTCAGGAAGGTGTATGAGGAATTAGCAACAGGTACAAAGAAACATTAGTGATGAACAAAAAAAAACATTAAATAAAGAAAGCAATTCTGGATTGTGAATAGTATTTGTATAGGATATATATATATATATAAACATATATATATATAAATTTAAACAACAATTTGAATATACATGTGTCAGGAGGATGTTGTGAAAAGCAGAGAATATGATAGTAAAGGAGAACTGGATTATCATCTTTGTGATCTATAAGCAATGGATAATATACATAAGTGGTGAGACAATAGCAGGGTATGGAGTCTCTACTGAATCTAGACTTGTGGAGAATGGGTGACAGTCATTAAAAAAATCTTAAAGAGTGGGAAGTAAAAGCCCCTATGGAGGGCTCTGCGGCAGGGTTCCTCGGCCTCGGTGCTCTCTGACATTTGTTGTGGGAGTCTGTCCTGTGTATCTTAAAATGTTTAGCAGCATCCGATGCCTCTGCCCACTAGATGCCACTATCAAATACCTCCCCCAAAATAGTGACAGCTGAAAGTGTGTTTGGATGCTGCCTTATGTCTCCTGGGTAGCAGAATCATCCTGGCTGGAAGCCACTGGAGGGGAGGGGCAGAATTCATATTTTGTTATAAACATTTATAACAACTTTTAAAACTATGTACTTGTATCATTATGATACAATAAATACTTAAAATAAGAGGGTTGAATGAGATGATTTTGAATATCCCGTAAAGCCTAAAATACTACAAAGTCAAATTCCCCAAGTACTATTTTTAGCTACATTTCTTTTCCTTGCAAACTATGTTTTCTTTTATTTTTAAAGAATTTATTTATTTATTTTTAGGTAGAGGGGAAGGGAGGGAGAAAGAGAGGGAGAGAAACAGCAACGTGTGGTTGCCTCTTGTGTAGCCCCTACTGGGGACCTGGCCTGCAGCCTAGGCATGTGCCCTGACTGGGAATCGAGCCAGAGACTCTTTGATTCGAAGGCCCGCGCTCAATGCACTGAGCTACACCAGACAGGACCAAACAATGTTTTCTTGACAGCTAAATCTCCACTGAATGCTTTCTACAAGCATAGTTGAGTACAGAGTACTGGGTACCCAAAAATAGGTAAAACTCTTACAAACATACCTGTTTCTATTGGTGGACACAAGCAATGTAATCAGGGAGAGATTTGGGAAAGGTTTTGGGGTCAAAGAAAATGTTCTTATGTCCCATCTTGCCCCTCACATTAGCTCTCTGTCAGTGAGCCGTGCCTGACACGTAATACCCAACAACATTATTTACAGCTGCCCTTGTCCCCAGATTCTTTCTCCCTTCCGACTGTGAAAACAGATTATGACCTATGTTTCACTGAGTTGTACAAATAGTAAGTGCTAGTGGTATTTCAAGGAAGAAGCAATAACTCAGCCATACAAGAAGTGGACAATATCCTTACAGGAGAGCTGCAGCTTCTCAGATGGTTACAAAACAGGGCTGGGTGTCTTCAGTCCTCAGGCCTATGTCAGCAAAGGTTCTTCCATCCTCAACAGAAGAGACACATGAATAACCTCTGCATCCCATACGCAGTGTGAGACCCTGATGGGGTTATCCTAATTCTTATGTTGCTATCACGACTGACTGTCTCTGACCACTGCGGTATTTGTTTAGTATGAAATCCAATATAAAAAGGATCTGACAGGAAAATGAAAACAAACTTCTGGGAATAAATTGTTTTCTTTATTGAGTTTATTAGGATTGTTCGCTTTTTAAAAATGCTAAAAATTACAGATGTTTTGGGGGTTTTTTTGTGAATAATAATTAACACATTTGTAAAACCTAGGAATAAACATGGGTTTAAGGGGGTAATTTTATGAGAACAGACAGTCTGGATAGACTTTCTTCTAGTCCACCTTTCCAGGATACTCCAAACAGTTTTTTTGTAGTTAATGTCATTATTTATGTGTACAGGTAGAAATAAGGGCATTTTCACATTACATGAAGTAGATTTGTATTTTTTTTTTTAACTCAAGAACAGACTAAAGTTTGCTAGTGGAACTGCTTTGGTAAATAACATCAATTCTGATGACATATTATTTTCAATAATCCCAGGCAATTTTGTTACATTGCCATTATGTTTAGGTGATGGCAAATTAAAATGATAAAATGTCTTTATCTCTTTCCTGCAGCTGTTTTAGCAATCCTATAAAATGAGTTTATGCTGTCAGCTTCCAGAACTATATAAATACAGGTGGCAGTGTTCTTTAAGTATTCCACTAGTCACCATCCTGTGTAGACAATCTAATGGTCCATCCTAAAGAGAATGTTTCAGGGTCTGTTTTTCAATTATTTGAAAAATAGACACATCCATTGTTTTGACTGGTATCAGGGTCATCACACCATATATATTATGGTAAATTACTATAATAGGAACACTTGGCATGTTGCATTAAAGCAAGAAGAGAAACAGATTGGATGGAAATAAGGAAAATTCATTCTTCCTCCTTTCAGCGGTGTATGCCATGACTACCACCAGGGGAGCTTATTAACCTTTCTCCCATTGTAAATGTGTCCAGAGAGCAGGACTGAACTGAGCAAGCTGTGCAGTCAAACAGCCTTTCCCTCATTCCCTACTGAAGATAGATGTTTCTTTCTTAGACCATTTAAAAGGTTGATTCAAATATAAATTTGGATTTAGTTTTGTCCTCAATATAATTGTATATGCAGTTTGTTTTCATTTATGTCAATACTTTTAACTGCTGTTGTTTAAGAAGTCAATCTTTTTTGCTTAGGTATGCTTATAAGATCTTGTGTACTGAGATTATGGTTTCACTCCTTTCACAGATATTTTGCTGAATTCTTACCATGTTTGGCACTGTGGTTTGAGCAAGCAGCACTGAATTCATTAGGAATAAAGTTCGTAGATTCACAGAGCATCCAGCATTCCTTTGGTCCCCTTGAACCTGAGCTCCTTTCCCACAAAACACACTCCACAATGTTCAATATTTACTTCTCTATGGGTAAGTCTTTCAGAACATGCTTGTCTTTGACAAGTATGTCTTTGCAATGTTCACATCATTGTTGCGGATTCTTGTTCAGTGTCCCCCTGATTTCTTCCCACCTTTCTCCGAATAAGCAAACTGAAGAGAGATTGTCATTATTCCAAAAATAAGGTAGGATATCTGCTTCCGAAGTTTGGACCGAGCTAGTTTGGATCTGGCTCTGCTTCCATCAGATTCATGTGCACATCCAAAGGAGAGATCTTACGTTCTGCTGGTCATTTCACCTCAGTCTGTTAGGAAACAGCACACCTCAGCATGTCAGGGTGGCCTGGTTTCTTGAGGGAATAGGTACCAGGTAATAGATGTTCATTATTGTAACAAATGAAGGAGAAATTGGGAATGACTGATTTCAGGTCAGTTTTAAATTGCTTCTTTTCCTATGACCGTCCCTTTGTAATTTGGACGTATGATGCTAAAGTGCATGGTACTTCCTCCTGGACCTCACACATCTTGATCTGGGACACAGGAGAGCATAGCCGCTAAAACCAGGGGACCTGCAGTCATAGGAACAGAGCTTCAATCCTTTACTCTGTACTTTCTCTTCCAGTTAGTAAAGTTATTTAATCTCATATGCTTATGGGAGAGTCACAATGAAATGAACTATTCAAAGCAGGTACCAAGTTTCTTGGCATATGTTTGGTGTTTTTACAATGTGCAAAAGAGAAAAACAGCAAATGACACTAATATCACCTTGGTGCAACTTTTAATTTAAAGTCTTAATGTTTTCTGAGGATTCTTGAAAACAGCCTAGGTTCTTAAAAGCCCTCTGTGCTGGCCCTGAACTGGACAGGACCCCCCAATCAACATTTTGCCCTGGCAAAAATTCTGGTTCAGAACCATCTACAGTATTCACATCCTTCAAAGAAAGTTCTCACAATTTAACCTGATGGTGACTGTTTTTTTCTTTGCAAACACTGAAGATTAATCTTACATGCTTTGGCATTCACCAATAAAACTGACTAAAACAATTCTTTTAAATCTTGGAAAAATGTTCAATATTCAAGATTTCAGAAATCACCATTAACAAAAGGCAAGTGCCGTGTTCTTAAAAATATTAGATACCTCTTGCATTGTAGCTAAGATAGTGTTTTGTTTTTTTGTTAGTTTTTGTTTTGTTTTTACTGACATAAATCAAAAGAGAACCTAATTATTATGATTTGACTTCTAGTTTTATTCAGTGACTTAGGGCCTAAGTGCAGCATTAAAGCTACAAGATACCAGGAATGTTGACAGTCATTTAAAAGATGAGGTATCTAAAGATGCTTTCAAAGAACAGAACTATTGCCTTTTGTGCTAACATAAAGCTTTTGTACCTAGATAGATATAACTATTCTCTGTGGACTTGTAGAGACAAGATGCTCTTTTCTTGGTTGATATTAGACAGTTATTTCTAACCACACTCAGTGTAGTGTTCTTAGGGTTGTGTAAAATGGTGTTGTTACCCGTTCAATTTGGAGTGCATATCATAGATCCTAACAGAAACTATGTTTTGAAAAGGAAGTCACACTATATGTCTATGTATATGACTATGTCTGTCTGTCTATGTATCTGTGTATCTGTCTATGTACTTAATTTCAGAAATGAGAGAGATAAAAAATACTGATAAAATCTCATATTCAAGTTCCCCATGAGGTTGATAAAATTATTCAGTCACTTCCTGTAGAACACTTCAGAACAGGAGTGAGAAAAATGGCCATGTTTTCTCAGCACATACATCAAAGTTGTCTTTTATAAACTACTGAATATAGTGTGTCCTTTGTGGTATTTTCACAGTTATTACTGATTTAGTAATTGAATTAGTATTTCTAATTTATTAGCAACAATACAGCCATCAATTGGAACACTAATTACATTTTTATGCTGGGCTGGTGCTGAGACCTGTGATCAAAAATATGTTTTTATTCTATATTGAACAGTTCATGATATAGTAGTCATTTAACCAGATTCGTTCATATTTTATGGCATATTTTTCAGTATATTCCAATGAGGGGTGTTTCAGTATATAACAATGGCATAGTCTACTTACATAATTCAAGAATGCATTGGCATGGAGACATTTTTATCATTGTTTTATTGAATTTATTGGGGTGACACTGGTTAATAAACTTATATAGGTGTCAGGTTTACAATTCTATATTACATCATTGTGTGTTTACCATGCCAAGTCAAGTCTCCTTCTGTCACCTTTCACCTCCCCTTTAACCTCTTCTGTTTTCTCCCAACCCCGCTTCCCTCTGGCAATCACCATATTAGGTTTTTTATTTTCTGTAATATTGAGTGATACATACTGATGACTTTTGTCCCTATTTTTTACTGATGCTGGTTGCATTGGAACCTAGACTGATTTGCTAACTTTAGAACTGCAAGGTCAGTGTAGAACAGTAGGGAGCACCATCCGCCCCTTTACTGTACAGGACCATGGACTGACGGGAACACCACTCCTCAAACTTAGCTGTGCAGTGAAATCACCAGCAATGTCTGATTCCTACTCAGAAGATTGTAATTCACTAGATGTGTGGTCCAGCTTGGGGAAGGGGATTTTTTAAATCCCAGGTTATTTTAATATACAGCAGAACTTGAGACCCATTGATAAGAACATAGTCCTGTTAAAGAAGGGTATGCAAGAGCAAAGAACAA
The DNA here is from genome assembly GCA_004026765.1 of Micronycteris hirsuta. Classification (NCBI taxonomy): domain Eukaryota; kingdom Metazoa; phylum Chordata; class Mammalia; order Chiroptera; family Phyllostomidae; genus Micronycteris; species Micronycteris hirsuta. Next base: position 4,296 of record PVJI01020568.1, on the reverse strand, counting down.
CTTACTTCCCCCTCCTTGCTCGTCTTCTTTCTTCCTGGAAACATTTACCAGTTATTAAATATCTGCTAAGTGTCAGGGAATGTACTAGCCAGTGAAAATGTGAGGCACACGAAATGGTCCCTGTTCACGTGTTCATTAAGTTAGTCCTGGCCCCATATTTGACTGTGGCCTCAGCGGCTCACATACCCCCCAGGGTGCTGAACCCCAGCCACAACATGAGTAAATTTCTCCCTGTCCTCAGGGTGTCTCTTCTGCAGTACTGTAGTGACTACTCATGGGTGATTGCCTGTCCCGTGTGGATTTACTTCCTACTACCTCTTTTGATCTCAGTTTAATCCTCACTGCCTTGACTTTCATGCCTGCATCCAAACTCCTCTTGTAGTACCACGTGCCTCACTTTAGATGCACATATCTTAGACGTATTATGTTCTTATGTGTTTGATGTTTCTTTTTAAGCTAGACAGAAATTATTAGCAAAGAGCCTGCCACTAGGTTCCTCAATAAATGCTTAGTAAAATATTTATTGAATGAAGGAAATGATAATAAATGTGAGTGAATATAAGTTTATCCTGGTTAATTTTTTGCTACATGAAAAACTACCCTAAAACTTAGTTGCCTAAAGCAAAAACCACTTTATGATGTTTTGTGACTCTGAGGGTTGACTGGGCTCACCTGTGAGTGTCCTCTATTCCATGTGATGTCACCTGGGATTCCAGCCATCTGGGGCTCAATGGGGCTGGAATATTGAAGATGACTCCTTCGAATGTCTTCGAATATTGGGAGAGTAGGACAGAAAAGCTGGTTTCAGATGGGGAATTATGGCTGCTTGGCCGGTATCCTATGTAGTCCACGGTTCTTTTCCTTTCCACTTGGTCTCTCCAGCAGGTAGTCAGATGTCTTAATAGAAGCACAGGGCTTATAAAACGAGCATTCCAAGATAGGAAGCAGAAACTGCCAGATCTCTTAAAGACTGGGTGGAAAGCTGGTTCAGTGCCACTCTTGCCATATTCTATTTGTCAAAAAGTCACACATTAATTCCAGAATCACTGATAAAGAAATAAAAACAGACCCCCCCACGCCCCCCCAAAACCCAACTAGACCTCCATTCTTTATGGGAGAGCCATAAAGAATCTGAGACCATTTTTAATCAGCGTAGAAATTCAACCCATAATTTAAAACATTCAAAACTTTTTCTTTGATTTTTTTTGCAGGAAAGAGTATTTTCATTTTAGTTTTTATTTTATTGTGGTAAGAACACTTAATGTGCAATCTACCCTCTTAAGAGATTAAGCACACAATACATTATTGTTAACTGTTGGTACAATGATATACAAATGTCTCTAGAACGTATTGATCTTATATAACTGAAACTTTGGGCCCATTGACAATGTTACATTTTCCCCTGCCCCCTACTTCCTAGAAGCCGCCTGCATACTCTCTGTCTAGGAGTTTGATTATTTTAGATAACTCATATAAGTGAAATCATGTAGTATTTGTCCTCTCACTGGCTAATTTCACTTACCACAGTGTCTCAAGGCTCATTCATATTTTCACATATTATAAAACTTACTTCCTTTTTAAAGCTGAAGAATATTCCATTCTACGCATGTACATTTTTTTTTATCCACTCAATAACCAATGGGCATTTAGGTTGTTGCCATATGTTGGTTATTGTAAATAGTGATGCAATCATCACGGGAGGACAAATATCTCTTCAAGATCTTTATTTAATTTTGGGGGGAGTAAATATCTAGAAGTGGGATTGCTGATCATATGGTAGTTCTCCTTTTAGTTCTGTTTTTGAGGAACCCCCATACTATTTTCCATAGTGGCTGTACCATTGGACATCCCTACTAATAGTGCGCAAGTGTTTGTTACTCTACATTGTCACCAACACTTGGAAAAAGAAACAATCAATATAGTACAAAGACAGCTTACAGAATGGAAAAAAATTTCAACCATACATCCAGTATGAGGTTAATATCCAAAATATATAATTCCAATAACAATAGCAAAATCATAGCAGTTAAAACAGGGGGTAAAATGTTGAATAGACATTTCTCTAAAGAAGACTTGGCCAACAGACACATGAAAAGATATACAGCAGCACTAATCATCAGGTAGATTCAAATTAAAACCACGACGAGCTATCACTTCACCCCTGTTAGGATAGCTGTATTAAAAAACACTCATAACCAACAAAAGTAGAAAGCAAGCAAAACATAACCAGAGACATTGAAATTAAGAACAGTATAACAATAGACAAGGGAGAGAGGGGAGGGGACAATGGGGAGAAGGGTTTATAGGAATCACTGTAGAGGACACATGGACAGGACTAAGGGGGAAGAGGGAGGCTGGGGGCGTGGGGCTGGAGGGGAAGGGAGGAGGGGAGGGGAGAGGATGCAAATGACTGTAATTGAACAAAAAAAATGTTAATTAAAATAAATAAATAAATAAATAAAACAGTCTAAAAAAAACCACTAGGCAGGTGTTGGTGAGGATGTGGAGACAGTGGAACTCTCTACTTTAAAACACACTGAACTTGACACAGAGCGGCCATTCTGCAAGGCTGCTGGAAGCGTTAATATCAGCTATTCTTGGGGAGCCCACTACCACAATTTACTGTAATGTTGAGGAACTGAGGGGGCTTTTTGACCAGCATCTAGCAGTTGTCTTTGTTAATAGAACATATTGTGGCAATAAGACTGGCCCTTTCTGGGCAGTTGGTGTGTACCTGTGTGCGATGGGCATGGGTGTGTGAGAGGAAATGCCCACACCTGGATCTGCTTCCCTTGCAGCGTGCCCATCATTCTATCCTATTTCCTTTCCTGGGTTTTGCTAGGAGAGAGGGAATGGCCTCTGCTTTGTGACGGGAGGAATGGACAAGCTGACTCTAATAAAATAACTTCATTACATATTCTTTGTTTTGCTGTAGGACTAGGAGCCGGTACTTTTTGTTGTTGTTCTGGTATCACTCTCCTTTGCTTAGCTCAGTCTTGTTCCCTTTGTTTAAGCTTTTATTTTGACATCATTTCAGAAATTTTTCACGAGTAGTACTAAGTATTCCTATACTCCATCAAGACTCTCTAAATGTTACGATTTGTCTCTCTCACTCAAGCTCTTTCTCTGTGCCCATTTTGTTATATAATTCATGTTATTTTGTTTTGAACAGTTCATGTCTCCTTATGTGGTACAGTTAATTTTTTATTTACTAAAGGCAAAAACATTCCATATTTAGCCACAACACACTAGTTAAAATCGGGGTGTTACCATGGATATATATTCAGGGTTTTTCAATTGTTCCAACATTATCCCACACAGTGAAAGAAAATTCCAAACCATGTATTGCATTCAGGTATCATGTCTCTGTAGTCTCCTTTATTCCAGAAGCGTTTCTCATTTCTTCTTTTGTCTTTAATGACATTAGCATATCTGAAGAGCAATGGCATGATATTCTGCACAATGATCATAAGTTTAGGTTTGTCTGATGTTTTCTCATGATTGAGTTAATGTATTCAGTTTTGAGAAAAATACCACAGAAGCGCTGTTGCATCTTCTTAGTTTGTATCAGGAAGAATTAACGATGACTTTAGCTCTCATCACTGGGGTTTCTGCCAAGGTTTTGCATATTGAAGTTACTATCTTCTTTTGTAATTGATGATAAATATATTACATGATTAATAACTACTTTGAGGACAGATACATCCTCATTCACTTTCACTTCACTTTATTATTCATTTCACTTTTTAACATCTGTTGATGTTTTTTGCTGGAATCAATTTTTATTGCAATGGTTGCCGAATGGCAATCCCTTTGTCTTTGACTCCACCTGTGCCGGTTTGCACTGTGGGATGTGAGCCAGGTACTGAATGCTGTGTCTAAGTAGGGCATGTTAGGGCGACTCTGCCAAATAGGCAGAAACAAAGATAAGTAGGTGCAGGGGACATTTTCCTGAGCCTGAAATGAGCAACTCATTGTCATGATTCTTTTATAAACAGGGATGCCATGTCCCAAGTCAAACTTTAAGTTATGACCTATACTTTTATCTGGTGCTGGTTACATAGATATTTTTGTAGATGTAGATATAATATATGGGTATATATAATTGTATGGTACTTAGTATTTTATTCTTTATGCAAACTATACTCCATAATTAAAGAGTAATGTGGCAAAAAGAAAGAAACCAACAAACCACTTAGTTGCTTTGTTACATAGCAGTATACATGACTTTATATATTGCACAAGACTTAGGAAAATATGCTTAACCCTGATTCACTCAATGTTACAAAATTAGGA
>PVJI01020567.1:13885-28868 GCA_004026765.1 Micronycteris hirsuta | reverse complement strand
GTTATTGGTTGGTTCAGGCTTTCTGTTTCTTTCTTATTGAGTTTTGGAAGATCATATTTTTCTAAAAATTTGTCCATTTCTCCCAGGTTTTCATATTTCTTGGCATACAGTTCTTCGTAGTAGTGACTTATAATCCTTTGTATTTCTGTGGCATCAGTTGTAATATCTCCTCTTTCATTTCTGATTGAGTTTATTTGGGCCCTCTCTCTTTTTTTTTTCTTGATGAGCCTGCTTAAAGGCTTGTCGATTTTGTTTATCTTTTCAAAGAACCAGCTCCTGGATTCATTGATCCTTCGAATTGTCTTTTTAGTCTCTAAGTTGTTTAACTCTGATCTGATCTTGGTTATTTCCTTCCTTCTACTTGCTCTGGGTTGTCTTTGCTGTTGTTCCTCGAGTTCTTGTAGGCGTAGGGTTACACAAACAATCTAACCCTACGCCTACAAGAACTCGAGGAACAACAGCAAAGACAACCCAGAGCAAGTAGAAGGAAGGAAATAACCAAGATCAGATCAGAGTTTTAATACTATTCTTGCTCAAGTACAGTTGTTTGCATTTACCCTCCACCACAGCCATCCCCAGCTCCCTCCCCTGATTTTACACTCCTTTGGTTTTGTCCTTGTGTCCTTTATAGTTGTTCCTGAAAACCTTTAATCCCTTTCCTCCCATTATACCCTCTCAGCCCCTCTCTGGTTACTGTCAGACTTCTCTTAATTTCAATGTCTCTGCTTATATTTTGCTTGCTTGTTTGTTTTGTTGATTAGGTTCCACTTAAAGATGAGACTGTATGGTATTTGTCTTTCACCTCCTGGCTTATTTCACTTAGCATAATGCTCTCCAGTTCCATCCATGCTGTTGCAAAGTGTAGGGGCTCCTTCTTTCTTGATGCTGCATAGAATTCCATTGTGTAAATGTACCATAGTTTTTTGACCCATTCATTTACTGATGGGCTCTTAGGTTGCTTCCAGCTCTTGGCTATTATAAATTGTGCTGCTATGAACATTGGGGTGCATACGTTCTTATGCATTTGTGTTTCAGGGTTCTTAGGATACAATCCCAGGAGTGGAATTGCCAGGTCAGAAGGCAGTTCCATTTTTAGTTTTCTGAGGAAATTCCATACTGTTTCCCACAGTGGCTGCACCAGTCTGCATTCCTACCAACAGTGCACTGAAGTTCCCTTTTCTCTACATCCTCACCAACATTTTTTTTTTATATAATGGCCATTCTCACTGGTGTGAAGTGGTATCTCATTGTGGTTTTTATTTGAATCTCTCTGATGGCTAGTGATGCTGAGCATCCTTTCATATGTCTCTGGGCCCTGTGTTTGTCCTTCCTGAAGAAGTGTCTGTTCAAGTCCTTTGCCCATTTTTAATTGGGTTGTTTGTCTTCCTGGAGTGGACTTGTGTGAGTTCTTTATGTATTTTGGAGATCAAACCCTTCTCCGAGGAATACTTGACAAATATGTTTTCCCATACAGTTGGTTTTCTTTTCATTTTAATGCTGTTTTTGTTAGCTGTGCAGATGCTTTTTATTTTGATGAGATCCCATTTGTTTTTCCTCTCCTTTATGTCTCTTACTCTAGGGGACATATGGCCAAAAATACTGCTGTGTGGAATATCTGAGATTTTCCTTCCTATGTGTTCCTCTAGGAATTTTACGTCCTCTAGAAAATGGCACAGTACACCTATGTTCTCACTATATCTCATAATTTGACACAAGTCTTAAGAAGTGAATCTAAATATAAATTACAGAATAAAAACTGAAAATGTACAAGTAAGTTGACTTTAAACAAAACATTCAAATAACCAGTAATTCAAAGAAGAAATCTCATGGTAATTTAAAATTTTCCTTGAAACAAATGAAAACAAAAACACAACATATTGAACTTATGGCATAAATTGAAAACAATGCAAAGTGGAAAAGTTACAGCTGGAAATGTATATACTTAAAAATAAGAAAGATGCAAAATCAAAATTGAAATCTGAGAAGTCGAAAAGAATATATATTAAAGCTAAACCTAGCAGAAGATAGGAAATAATAAGGATAATAGCAAAAATAAGAAAGATAATAGAGAAACAGTAGAGTAAACCAATAAAACTAAAAGTTGGTTCATGGAAAACATCAAGAAAATTACCAAACCATTAGTTATATTGTCTGGAAAAAAGAGCTAAGGCTCTAGTTACTGAATCAGAAATTAAAAAAATAATATTTCTACAGACTTTATAGCAGTAAAGGGATTATAAAAGAATAATAAGGATAATTATACAACCAAAGTTTTGATAACCCAGATAAAATGGACACATTTCTAGAAGCACATGCCCTGTTGACTAAGCATGATAAATCAAATATCTGAACAGACCTGTAACTAGTAAGTAGGTTGAATCAATAATCAAATACTCCCCAAGAAAGACCTGCATCAGAACTTCACTAGTAGAGTTGCTAAACATTTAAAAAGAACTAAAACCAGTGCTTCTTAAACTTTTCCCAAAAATTGGAAATGAGGAGATACTCCTTAACTCATTCATTAAGGCCAAAATTACTCTGACACCAAAGCTAGACACAGATGCTAATTGAACATAAAACTTTAGACCAGTATCCCTTATAGATATTGTTGCAAAAACTCTCTACAAAATAGTGTTGATCAAACTTATCAGCATACTAAGAGAATTAGCCATCAGGAAGTTGTATTTATTCCCTGATTGCAAGGAAGTTTCAACATACAGAAATAAATTGATGTAATATACTGTATTAATAGAGTAGAAGGGAGAAATAATAATCTCACTAGAGAAAGAAAAAAGAATTTGATGAAATTCAGTATTTTTCATGATACAAACACTAAATAAATTAGAAATTAAAGGAAAGTTCTTTAACAAGATGGATTCTATACATGACATATTCACAGCTAACATCAAATTTAGTATTAAAAGATTGACGAGCTTTCCCATGATAGGAAAAAAAAGAAGAATATCTGCTTTTTCCATTTATATGTTACATAGTAATGAAAGAGCTAGCCAAAGCAATTAGGCAAGGAAAATAAATAAAAGGCACCTAAATGGGAAAAGAAGAAGAAAAATAATCTCTGTTTACGGATGACATAATCTTATATGTAGAAACACTAAAGATTATACTTTAAAACAAACAAATAAAAAACAACCCAAAATATCTACTGGAACTAGCTAGTGACTTCAGTAAATTTGAAAGATACAAACTTACCTCACAAAAATCAGTTGAGTTTTTATACATTAACAATGAGAAAACCAACATGAAATTAAAAAAAAATTAATTTACTGTAAATCAAAAATAGTAAAAATACTTAGAAATAAACTTAGCCAAACAGTAAAAAGACTTGTACAGTGAAATTACAAAATCATGTTAGAAAAATTAAAGACAAATAAAGGAATAGACATCCCATCTTAGTGAATCAGAAGGCTTAATATGGTTAAGATAACAATACTACTCAAAGCTATCTATAGGTTCAATGAAATTCTTATCAAAATCTTAATGGAAAAATATTTTTAAAACCCCAATGCCATTTGTAACATAATTTTAGGGAGATCAAAGTTTTTCTCTTTTGTTTAGTTTATTAACTTTTTGCTAATAGACACTATTTATGTAAAGCAGAAACAATAGGATCATTTGAATATTTTTAAAAATTTAATGAAATATATGTCCTTTATGGGAAGCTATCATTCACAAACAAGCAACCCTAAGTAATTTCATAAGGGGTTTATGACCAAATATTAGACTTAAATGTGTAGGTTACTTAATCTAATATTATTTCTTGAAAGGTTATACTGCCATATAAGGAGGCACTCAACCCTATTTCAGGATTATTTCAAATTCAGTTACCTTAGCTTTATCCTTGATTTATTCTCTACTGTGTAACTCTTTCTTAAATGCAAATACTGCATTTGATAGCTCTCTAGTCTTAGGTTCCTTAGAAACTTTTCTTGGTATTATTTTATTCTTCCCTGCCACTACATTTTTTATCCACATGCTATTTACTGAAAGATTATGAATATTGCATTTTTCCATTGCTCTATCTTTGTCCAACAACCAGCCACTATTTTAACCATGCTTACTGGGTTGCCTTTGGAATAAATGATTAATCACAAATCAGCCATCCTAGGCTGAATCTGGTGCATAGACATGTTTCATTTTGCTTGAGTGTTGTACTCTGCAAAAATACATTGCATTTGAATTTATTATAAACATAAAAATCAGGGAAATTTACATTAAATAAAGATGTTCAGTTTTTCCCAGAAATCAGAAAGTCTTGCAACCGAGGGCCCTTATTACAAAAATTGGTCAGAGCTATTGTAAATTGTGCTGGTATGAACATTGGGGTGCATAGGTTCTTTTGAATGGCTGGGTTGGGGGAATGGTGGGGGGTAAAATGGAGACAATTGTATTCAAACAATTAAATAAAAACAAATAAAATAAAAATAATAAATATTTTTTAAAAATTGGTCAGAGCTGAGAGGAAATTGAACCTTATACTGAGAACACCTATTGCCCAGCTCATTTGACTGCATCATATTTACCTTACTTCACCCAATCTGCTAAAATTAGTTGGTTTTCCTGCTTCTCTGTGAGTATTTGAGTTTGCTGCATTCTTCACTTCCTATCTCTAGAAGCTCTTCAAGGAGCAGTTCTCAAAATTACTGAAGCACTTTTAGCATCAATAGAATATTCATGATTTCTTCAAAAAGAAAATCAACAGATCTCATTTAAAGTAGTTTCTGTTGCATTAAAAAATATACTCAGTACACATGCATACACTTCAATATTGTCATTATTTTACATTCCTTCTGTATTTTTTTCATATTTCCAAGAATTACATAAAATATGAACTTTCGTCTGTGGTGACAAGTTAAGAAATAAGGTCATATAAGATGAACTTAAACATTTTTTTCTTTAATGTAAAAATTGCTTTAACAACTTCATTTTCTTTGCATTTTGGTAAGACAATACTTTTCTTGTGCTGATACTACAGTGTAGTTGGAAATATATCCCTTTATATTTTGTGTGGTCTCTGCTATATGTTCTGAGAAATCAGTGGATTTGACCTTCTTGATGTATTTGCCTAATAACCATGGTTTATACATTATCAAGTTCCATATATCAGCTCTACTTCAACTTAGAATTTTTTTATTTATAGTTATTATTTCAGTTGTTCTGCATTTTCCCCATTACTCTCCCCAACCCCATCCCCCTTACTCCTACAGTCAATCCTCTCTCCCATTATCCATGCCCATGAGTTCTCTATTCATGTTCCTTTGCTTGCCCCTTCCCTTTCTTTCCCTTGTTATCCCCCGCCCCTCTGGTCACTGTCAGTTTGTTCTTTATTTCCAAGTCTTGGTTCTATTTTGCTCGCTTGTTTATTTTGTTGATTAGGTTCCACTTATAGGTGATGAATGGGTTAGAGATAAAAATAAGATACAATTGTCTTTCAGCATATTGTATTGGGGGAGTTTCACTGGTGCTTTACCTTCTGTTTATACTCTTTGACTAGTTTCTACTGTTTTTCTTGTTATTTTTATGTCTTTTCAAGATGCAAACTCAATGACTCTTAAATATTCTTAAATGAAGATACTGAATGTTATCCCTGGGCATTTTGAGAAGAAACAAAAAAAATATTTCCGCTACCCATAGGTCACAGGTGGCAAACAAAGGCCTGTGGGCAGAATCCAGGCCTCCATCTTGTTTTATCCCGTCCGTCACCTCATTTCTACCCTGCAGCAGCGTCAAGTTCTTGCTTAACTCTTAAGAAGTAGTTACATTTATACAGTCCTAAAATTACATTCGGCCCTTTAAAGGCAACCGTGAAGTTAACGTGGCTCCTGGTGAAAATGAGTTTGACACCCCTGCCTTGGGTGATGACAATAAGAATAAATGCATTAGACTGTCCTAGACCAAATTGAATCAACCCTGAACTATTGGTATTATAAGATATGATTGTGCATTGTAATATTTTTGGACTACAACTCATTTCCTGAGACCAGCCAAACTCTGAATAGGATTCCAATCTAGATCTGAAACAATGATATTGTAATATTAATGATATTCATTAAATGAAACAATGATAATGAGGTTATAAGTACCTCATTAAAGTTGAAGTCTTTAAAAATTATCTGTCTGATTTTCAGAGTTCTTTCTATAATGAGACTATCATAAACATCTGACTTCTAGTGCTTATGAGACATGAGTTATTTTATTTTATATAAAGGTTATTTTATATTATACAGTTTGTGAGCCTTAGTGCTTCATTTTAATTCCTAAGAGTATTCAACACATTTTATGAACTAATGACATGTCTTATTTCAACAATAAGAACCTAGCTTGGACTCAGGCTGTCTAAATCGTGAAAAGTACTAAGATCGCTAAAGGATGTGTGTGTAAATGTGCAAAACAAGCTCAATAAAGCTTAAACTACATCATGTGATGTATTAGTCATGCATTGCTAAGCATATTATCTCCTAAAACATAGCACTTTAAAACAGAAGCATTTATCATTTCATAGTTCCTGTAAATCAGCATCCAGGTGTATCTGCGCTATGCCATTCCACTTCAGAATCTCCCACACATTGAAATCAAGATATCACTAAAGGCTTAAGTCTTATGTCAAGGCTTGGAGAAAGGATCTGCTCTCAAGTTTACTCACATGATTATTGGTAGGATGCATTTTCTGTGAGCTGTTGAACTGAAGGCCTTATTTTTTTAGCTGATGACCAAAGATTGTCCTCTTCATATAAAAGCTGGCTCAATTAGAGCTAGTAAACTAGAAGTCCAGAAGAACAGTAACAGACAAAATTCACAGTTTTTAAATAAATCAATCTTAAAATGGCATTATATAATTTTTGTCCTATTCTATTGCATAAAGCAAGTCAAGTAGTGTAGCCCACACTCAGGGGAGGAGGTCTCATAAGGATGTTAATGGACACCAGTATTCCTAATGAGACAGGGATCATTAGGAACTTTCTCAGAAGTTTTTGAGGCTCTTTGAGGTATTTTGAGATACAGGTATTTTTCCCACCAAATACACTAGAAATACTCTCTAGCCTTTGAAAACCTAATATTGTGAAATACACTAATTTTTTAAGATTAATTGAATCTAGGTTTTTCTCAATCAGACTGCTGCCTAATATTGGGAACATGAAGACAAGGAAAACAGAGTTCTTACCTTTCAGAATCCCATGGTTTAGACATGGAAGATGTATAGCAATAGATACAATTTCATAGCAAAAGAGCTAGGACAAAAACAATCACCAAAGAACAGAGAGAACAACAGTCAAATTAACTTGGGGATGAGCTGGTGAAGGCTACCGAGACCTGAGAACACTTTACAGGAGAAAGGGTATTGCACTGGAATCTAAAAGAATGAGGAGAATCTATTTTCAGAATCCCCTCACAAAAAGTTCATTGTATATGAACTTTTACATAACACACACACACACACACACACACACACACACACACACACACACAAGCTGGAGATGGGCAAAAGCATGGGTAAAAACACTGAAGTGTATATGTAGAAATCCAAGTTGAATACAACTTCAAACTTTATAGGCTTGTAAAATCAAGTGCACACACAAAAGCTATGGTCTGGATGGTTCCACAGGAGAATTTTATAAATCATTTAAGGAAGAGCTAACCCCTATCCTTCTCACACTACTTTAAAAAATCAAAAAGAGGGAGGACTCCCAAACTATTTTCATGAGGCCAGCATCATCCTAATCCACAAACCAAAAAGTCAAAACAAAGAAAAAAAACTACAGGATATTATCACTAATGAACATAGATGCTAAAATCCCCAACAAAATATTGGCAAACTGCATCCAGCAATACATTCAAAATTTCATACACCATGATCAAATGGGATTCATCCCAGGAGTGCAAGTATGGTACAATATTCACGAATCAATACATGTAATATACCACATAAGCAAAAGGAAAAATGAAAATCACATGATTATAGCAATAGATGCAGAAAAAGCATTTGATAAGGTACAAACCCCATTTATGATAAAAACATTCAGCAAAGAGGGAATAGAGGGAGCATTTCTCAACATAATAAAGGCCAAAGATTAGAGACCTATGGCCAAAATCATACTAACTGGGCAAAAACTAAATGTTTTCCCACTAAGATCAGGACAAGACAAGGATGTCTGCTTTCACCATTTTTATTCAACATAGTATTGGAAGTCCTAGCCACAGCAATAAGACAAGAATAAGAAATAAAAGGCCACGCAATTGGAAAGGACGAAGCAAAACTGTCATTGTTTGCAGATGACATGATAGTGTACATAGAAAATACTATAGACTCCACAAAAAACTATTCGACCTAATAAGTGAATTTGCCAACACACCAGGATACAAAGTAAAAAAAAAAAAAAAAAATGTACACCAAAAAAGAAATATCAGAAACAGAAATCAGGAAAAAAAATCCCATTTGACAAGAAAAATGTAGTATCTAGGAATAAACATAACCAAGGAGGTAAAAGACCTGCACTCAGAAAACTACACAACACTGAAGAAAGAAATTAAGGAAGACACAAACAAATAGAAGTAGGTACCGTGTTCATGGATTGGAAGAATTGACATTATCAAAATGTCCATACTACCCAAAGCAATATATAGATTCAATACAATCCCTATTAAAATGCCAATGGTATATTTCACAGATATAGAACAAACGTTTTAAAAATTTATATGAAACCATAAATGAACCCAAATAGCTGGATCAACTTTGAGAAAGAACAAAGTAAGAGAGACCACAGTTCCTGATATCAGATTGTATTACAAGGCCACTATAATTGAAGCATCCTGGTACTGGCATAAGAACAGACATATGGAACAATGGAACAGAATAGAGAGCCCAGAAATAAATCTATGTCTCTATGGTCAATTAATACTTGACAAAGTTAGCACAAGCATAAAATAGAGTAAAAAAATCTTCTTCAGTGGATGGTGTTGGGCAATCTGAACAGCTACATGCAAAAAAATGAAACTCAATCACCAACACACACCATACACAAAAATAAATTCAAGGTGGCTAAATGAATTAAATATTACTTGCCACACAATGAAAGTCCTAGAGGAGAAAATAGGTGGGAAGATCTCAGATAGTCCATGCAGCAATATTTTTACTGATATGTCCCCTAGAACAAGGGACATAAAGGAAAGAGTAAACAAATGGGATCTCATGAAAATAAAAAGCTTCTGCATGGCTAATGAAAACAGCATTAAAATATAAAAAGAGCCGATCATATAGGAAAACATATTTGCCAATGATACCTCAGACAAGGGTTTGATCTCCAAAATATGTAAAGAATTCACACAAGTCCACTCCAGGAAGACAAACAACCCGATTAAAAAATGGGCAAAGGACTTGAATAGACACGACTTCAAGGAGGACATAAAGATGGTCCAGAGACATATGAAGACATGCTCAGTATTGCTAGCCATCATAAAGATATGCAAATAAAAACCACAATGACCTGGCTGGTGTAGCTCAGTGGATTGAGCGCGGGCTGGGAACCAGGCAGTCCCGGTTCGATTCCCAGTCAGGGCACATGCCTAGGTTGCAGGCCAGGTCCCCGTGAGGGCCATGTGAGAGACAACCATACATTGCTGTTTCTCTCCCTCTCTGTCTCCCTCCTTTCCCCTCTCTATAAAAATAAATAAAAATAAAATCTTAAAAAAAAATAGAAAATCCCTTTAAAAAAAAAAAACACAATGAGATACTACTTCACTCCAGTGAGAATGGCCATCATAAACAAATAAAAAAGCAAGTGTTGGAAAGGATGTGGAGAAAAGGGAACCCCAGTGCACTATTGGCAGGAATGCAGACTGGTGCAACCACTATGGGAAACAGTATGGCATTTCTTCAGAAAACTAAAAATGGAACTACCTTGCGATCTGACAATTGCATTGCTGGAATTTTACCCTAGGAACACTGACACACTAATCCAAAAGAACCAATGCACCCCAATGTTCATAGCAGCACAATTTACAGTAACCAAGTATTGCAAGCAGCCTAAGTGCCCATCAGTAAATGAATGGATCAAAAAACTATGGTACACTTACACGCTGAAATACTACACAGCAGAAAGAAAGTAGGAGCTCCTACCCTTTTTAACAGCATGGATGGATCTGGAGAACATTATTTTCAGAGAAATAAGCCAGGCTGTGAAAGACAAATACCTTATGATTTCACCTATAAGTGGAACCTAATCAACAAAACAAACAAGCAAACAAAATACAATGAGAGATAGTGAACTTCAAAACAAACTGATGGTAACCTGTGGGGAGGGGGGTGGTGATAAAGGGGGAAAAAAGGAGAGGGCTTTTCAGGAACATTATAAAGGTAACATGGACAACACCAAAGGGGTGTTGGACCCTGGGTGGAAGGTGAGGTTGGCAAGGTGAGGTTGAGTGGTGGGGGGAAAATGGAAACAACTGTACTTGAGTAAAAATAAAAATGTAAAAAATAAATAAGTAAATACATTAAATTAGAAATAATAAAATCTAGTGCACAGAGGAATTGAAATATGTGATGTAACAGTGGGCTATAAAAAGGACAGGAGTTGTTTATGTGTGTGTGGGCATGAATTCACGTGTGAAGCATAGGGAAGTGATAAAGGGGAGCAGCCAGTTTTTGATGCCACTTAAAAGTTGGAACAATATTCTTTCCTAAGTGATGACTCACAGAAGTTTAACCAAGACAAATACAAAGTCACATGATCAAATTATTTTAGCAAATAATTTTTATACACACAAAACACTTCTCAAATGCTGAACTGTGCTATAGTCCATAATAATTTTATTATTCCTTTATTCCCTTATTTTGAAATAAACATAAAAATTTTAACCATTTTTTAACTTCCTTTTACTTTAATAACATGCTTTTTTCTCCCCTTCCCGCTATGTGCCTCAGAATTGAGTTTGCCATTCTTTCTACCTGAAATAACCTAGGACTATTTTCTTATTTGAAGAGGCTGCCTTTAATGATGATTAAATAATTACAAACCCAAGAACCTGCTTTGTTTCATATTAGCTTTGTGACTTTCATTTTAGTTTCCTCATCTGTACAATGATCACTAATAATGTTTACCTTAAAGTGTTATGAGATTAAATGAGATAAGTAGTGCAAAACACCTATACCCATCTTAATGCCTGGCAAAGAGTAGTAATCTCAACTATTCATTTGTTGTTTCATATCCCAAATGTTTCTCTGATCTCCCCAACCTACACATTCTCCCCTTTATGAACACACAGAACATTTTCCAACTCCATCACAAATTCAACTCTAAATTGTATTTTGTGTATTTGTTTGACCTTTCATGTATATAGTTCTTAATTTCCAAAAGAGTTTATTTTATTTGTATTCATAAAGCCCTGCATGCTATTTTTCTTTCACTGACTGGCTTATTTCACTTAGAATAATGCTCTCCAGTTCCATCCATGCTATTGCAAAGGGTAGGAGCTCCTTCTTTCTTGCTGCTGCATAGAATTCCATTGTATAAATGAACCATAGTTTTTTGATCCATTCATTTACTGATGGGCACTTAGGTTGCTTCCAGCATTTGGCTATTGTAAATTGTGCTGCTACGAACATTGGGGTGCATAGGTTCTTTTGGATTGGTGTTTCAGGGTTCTTAGGATATAATCCTAGCAGTGGAATTGCCGGGTCAAACGGCAGATCCATTTTCAGTTTTCTGAGGAAAATCTATACTGTTTTCCATAGTGGTTGCATCAGTCTGCAATCCAACCAACAGTGCACTGGAGTTCCTTATTCTCCACATCCTCTCCAACAATTGTCTTTTTATTTGTTTAAGATGGCCATTCTCACTGGTGTGAAGTGGTATCTCATTGTGGTTTTTATTTGCATCTCTCTGATGGCTAGAGATGCCGAGCATCCTTTCATATGTCTGTGGGCCCTGTGTATGTTTTCCCTGGAGAAGTGTCTATTCATGTCTTTTGCCCATTTTTAAAAATTGGGTTGTTTGTCTCCTGGAGTGGACTTGTGTGAGTTCTTTATGTATTTTGGAGATCAAACTCGTGTCAAGTGAAACAAGCCACGTGGTGAAAGGGCAATACCATATGATCTCACCTTTAACAGGAACCTAATCAATAAAACAAAGAAGCAAGCAAAATATAACCAAAGACACTGAAATTGAGAACAGTCTGACAGTGACCAGAGGGGAGAGGGGAGGAGATTATAGGGGAAAAGGGTGAAGGGTTTGCAGGAGAAATTATAAAGGACACATGGACAAGGGGGTTGTGGAAACAGGAAAGAGGGTTGGGGAAGGCTGGGGTAGGGGGGAGGGGTAGAGGGACAAGGCAGAAAACTGTACTTGAACAACAATAAAAAAAATGTTTATTAGAATAGAAAGAAAATACAAAGATAATCCATAGCCTTGGGACAATATTTTTAAAGCATATATATATTGTATAGTTCAATAAACAGATAATAGCCACCCCCCCCAAAAAAAGCCCTGTATGCTTTCTCCTTGAAGGTTTACTCACACCTACCTTATTTCTATACACAGATAAATATGTAAGTAAGGAGATCAAAAGTAGCAAAATGGATAGATTATAGAGAAGTAATACATGTTTGCTTATTTAAAATATATTTATAATGGTCACTTTGTGCAAAACACTGTTAAACAAATAATACATACAAATGTATCTCTTCGTTTGTTAATATCCTTTCATTATCTTTGAGCTTAGATAGTTATTGACTATTTCATCATATGGGATGATGGCAGCCAATGTTTAACACTAAAATGAAATTTGTATTCTAATAATGATATGATACCTAAACTTGGTGAATACATGCTGAACACTAAGAGAGGAAATACTTTCTGTATAATTTCCATAATATTCAGAAGTTAATATTATTTATCATCTTGTACAGATTTGTGAAATCAAGGATTAAAGAAGGAAAAGTTCAACTCTTCTTTCATGGCTCTGTACCTCCATTTTTCCATGAGAATGGTAAGGCCTGGACCAGCTGAGTCTGAATGCAAAGGGGAAGCTCATGTCTCTGCAGCTTTGGTCAGGACCCGGAAGAGGAACACATGATGGAGGATTCTGGGCTATAACAGTTGCTTTATAGTGTTTGTTGAGAGCACACGGGAGACAGACTCCCATGTGCTCTGCATCATGAGATCTCATTTAATATCCTGAGAGTTCTTGGTATTGGGAACCAAGAGCATACTTTTTGTTCAGGTAGTTCACCTGTAATATCTTTTGTTTACCTATTTTTGGATTATCATTAGAACAAAGCACAGACAGTTGAAGTAAGGCAAATGCTTCTGAGTATAAATTAACATGTGGACAGTTAGAGGAGTTAAAATGTTAACAGTCTAGCCCTGGCTGGAATAGCTCAGTGGATTGAGCATGGGCTGCGAACCAAAGGGTCGCCAGTTTGATTCCCAGTTAGGGCACATACCTGGGTTGCAGGCCAGATTCCCCACTAGGGGGTGCACAAGAGGCAACGGCACATTGATGTTTCCCTCTCTTTCTCCCTCCCTTCCTCTCTCTAAAAAATAAATAAATAAAATCTTTAAACAACAAAATGTTAACAGTCTAAATCTAAGATTGTGGAGACTTCAGAAACTGAAAAAAGAAACACAATGGGGAATTATTGAATAAGAGTCCCTGGAAAAGCCATTCTGTCCTAGCCCATGAGTAATATTTGTTGAACTTATACACCAAACAAGGCTAAGTGTAACCTCTAGGTTTAAGTGCATGTGTATGTTCGTGGGAGACTATGGTCATGGGAGGGAGTTGAAATAATCAAACAAGCAAAAATATCATATAAGCTTAAGGAATCTGGACTCAGAAAAACCGAGAGATTTAAATTCTAATTCTCTTGCTTTCTAATTTTTTTTATTTTGAGCTTTTTTTCCTAAATTGATACTAATATTTTTCACTTGGGAATGACTAATGGCAGATACTTGCAGGGTTATGAATATTTAATGTCATGGAATATGAAAAAATGCCTTGCACAGTGTGGAGCATACCATGCATTCATCAAAATGTAAAAACTGTCCTTGTTTCTTCATCCCTGTGTTCTCTGTGGAGAACCTCATCTTACCTCCCCTTTTATTTTTCTCTATAGTGCTTGTCATTGACTCAGAACTTTCTTCTTATACTCTTTCAGTACTTCTTAGATTTGAATTCAGTGATATGTTATGACCACAAGGGTATCATTTTCCTTGTGGGAATTTGCTGGGATGATCCCAACTCAGATGCACAATCCTTATGAAGAAACACCTGGGGTTAAGACCATTGTTCCCTTTTGTAGAAAACTGGAAATACTTGTACTTAATGAAGTCAAAGCAACATCCATTATCTTCTCATTGCTACTAAATAATTACTGTCAGTAATGGGTAATTAGGGGGAAGGGAGGAATCAATTCAGAAAAAGTGATTTACCTCTTAATCTTCTCTTTCTTTCCACATAAAATGGCAATATTCATATCTACTTCAAAATGTCTTGCTGAATGACATGTAGCTTTCAATGCCAAAGGCACAGTGTTTGGATGACAATAGATGAATAGTATGTTTTAGTTTAGATTTCTTTCCATGTTAGCCTAAGAAACACTAAAATTTTGAACAAGAGAAGGGTTTAGGCAGGGGAGGAGGACACAGACATTATTTTAATGTGGCAGTGATTTCCACACGTGTGTAAACACACAGTCCTGAGAATCTACACGTTTTGAGCACAGCTCCGTGTGATTCCTGTGTGAGCAAGTGTGGATCATGTCTGTGAGATGGGAATTCTCTAATAGGAATTTGGCAAAGGTGTATCTTAAAATATTCTGGCTTGCTGATCTCTGAATATTGCTTTAACCTGGTCCTGTCTGCCACCAGACGTGAATCAACATCCTGATGCCTTGCTATGAGTAATCCTACCTGTTCTGCTTAATCCCATGAATAATCAATCCAATGTAAATGTGTCTTAATGCCTC
>PVJI01020567.1:0-13785 GCA_004026765.1 Micronycteris hirsuta | reverse complement strand
TGATGGTGGAGGAGACCCGTAGCCCCGGTCTTTCTTTCCCCGCGTGTCTCGGTATGAGAGTCATACACGCATCCGAGTCCCGGTCACCCACGGTACGGCAGGTCCGGTCCACCCTGTGTCATTTTAACATGGATGTGAATTGTTAGGATAATCACAAATCCTAAAATAGTAAGTTATACCATTTGTTTTTCATAATTAATAATATAGCCAAAAATGTATTAAAATAATAAAATGTTAGCTAACATTTAGATTTGTTTTCTGGTAGTTGAACTTTGTTGTTCTTTTTTTTTTTTTTAATCAATTTAGAGGGCTAAATAAATCACATACATTTTTAATCTATTTCAGACATGAAATGTTTTCTCTAATCCAAGGAAGCATATATTTGAAAGCCACTGAATTAAGTATGATCAGCTTTTAAAATATCTAGATACTCAAAGCTATTGTGAATATCTTGTCTTTCATAGGATCAGGCAGATTTCTTGTTCTGGCAAATTTCTTCATTCTAGCACCTGCCTCTTAGTGACAAGGTTGAGAAATATGGTAAATCATTAGCTCAGTCATATCATTTAGGGTAAAAATGAGGTTTTGACAAAAATATGAAGTACAAATATGTAGGCATGGATTTACCCACTCACCTCCTACAAACTTTCTGGCATCACCCACAAAGGGAGACATTTTAGATCTGCCATCTCAAGTCCCCTACCCCACCCAGCTAAGCTCAGTTCTGCAAAGGGGAATAATGATTATGGCTGGGGCAATAGGGGTGTATTTTATTAGGAGACTATTTTCTGGCAACTGAGAAAGCAGTCAGCTCATTCCTGTGAGCTCAGCGGGCACCACCTCCAACAGGAGATTCTTTTGATCTGCCCCGCTCTCCCACAGTCCCAGTGGTTTCACCTGCTGAGATTGTTCCTGTAGAAGGAAGGGCCAGCTATACCCAACTTAAATCTGTGGCATACACCTCCTGGAGGAGCTAGAACAATAGACTCTGACAGAGACTGAGTGATTTGGTTTTAAAGTAGGAACCACTTTCCTCTCATTGAGTACCAGACTGCAAGCACTCCGTGTAGGGGACACAATAGCCCCATTGTCCTGAGCCAAGTCCACCATCCTTATTGAGCTTGCAGGGTCATGGCTAGCCTGGGACCACTCTTCTGTCTTTCTTCAGAAGGCCCTGGAGGAAGATCAGGCAAACTCAGGAAGAGGTGGAGTACCTGAAAGGTGGAGGTAGACCCCAAAGAACCTCGGACCTTTTATAAAACCATCCCCATCTCTAACCTGGAGAAAGTAGACCCTTATGTACAGCATGAGCCCTCCTATGCACACCAGGCCCAGTAGACCGCCACAGACAGTGAATAGAGTGGTAACTCCAGACAGTTCCCCCAAGTCTCGTTACACACAATGTCCGCCAGTGACTTGTACCTGAGCCTTGTACAAGTGGACCCAGAACCAATACAACCAGCGGTGAGCTTCAGACCATGCCAGAGCTCGACCCAACTAGCTATACCAGTGGCACAAACAAAGGGGAATTCAGGAGATACCAAACTCTGCTTGTAATAACTCCACCTCAGGGAGGGGGTTGGGTAGCTCCTGCATAGTGTTTCATACACAGTGACCCAGGTTTACCTTTATAGTAACCCAGACTGAAGGGTTAACTCCACCCAAAAAAGGGCCAACAGCATTCAATACTCAACTACAACAGGAAGATGCACACAACCAACAAGAAACACCCTGGAGAATGAAACTCAGGTGATTTGGAAGATTGTGCAACTGAGTCCAAGAGGACACTTATACTAAAATCATCATAACAAATTTGGGAATCATAGAAAATCTACCAAATATACAGAGACAAAATGGAGAGACAAATAAATATGTCCCAAATAAAAGGACAAAATAAATCCCTAGAAAAGAGAATTTTAATAAAATGGAAGCAACCAACATACCAGATGCAGAGTTTAAAACAATGGTTATAAAGATGATTAAAGGCAGGAGAAGAATGGAAGATCTCTGTGATGATTTAAACAAAGAGCTAGTAAGCATTAAAAAGGACATGGAAACCTTAAAAATAACGAGTCATGAAGGATGAAATATCTAAACTGAAGAATATACTAGAAGGAATTAACAGCAGGTTAGATAAAGGTGAAGATAAAATCAGCAGTTTAGTGGGCAATATAACAGTATAAACACCCAAGTAGAGCATCAAAATAAAAGAGAATTAAAATAAAACGATGAAAGTGTAAGGGACTTCTGGGACAACATCAATCAGGACAGCATCTGCATATTTAGGGTACCAGAAGAAGAGTGTGAGAAAGGGACAGAGAAACTGAAGAAATAATGGCTGAAAATTTCCCTAAACTGGTGAAGGGAAAAGTAACACAAGTTCATAAAGCAAGAGGGCCCCAATCAAGATGATATCAAAGAGGTTTACACCAAGACACATCATAATTAAAATGGCAAAAGTTAAAGAAAAATAAAGAACCTTAAAAGCACAAAGTGAGAGACTGATAGGTACCTTCAAGAAAGCTCCTAACAGGTTGTCAGCTTATTTTTCAACAGAAGAGATAGTCCTAAAATGCTTAAGGTGATGAAAAGCATGTACCTACAACCAAGACTATTCCATCCAGCAAGGCTATCATTTAAAACTGAAGGTAAAGTAAAGAGTTTCCGAGAAAAGAAAAAGGTAAAGGAGTTTCATTACCACCAAATGAAGATATTTTAAAGATCCTGGAAGAAGAAGAGAGAGAAAGAAGAGAAGAAGAAGGAGAGAAGAAATACAGAGGGAGAGGAACAAAAGTATAACTAATAAAATAGCAATAAATAAATACCTATTAATAATAATCATAAATGTAAATGCTCCAATCAAAAGACTTAGCATAGAAAAACAAATAAGAAAATTTGACCCCTACATGTGCTGTCTACAAAAGACCTAATTCAAAACAGAAATACACTGAAACTGAAATTGAAGGGATAAAAAAATGCTCCAAGCAAATGAAAACAAAGGAAAACAAACAAAAAAGATGGGATAACAATGCTTATATCAGACAAAATATACTTCAAAACAAGAGACAAAGAAGGTCACTATATAATACTAAAGTCATTGATCCAAAAGAGGATATAATCCTTATAAACTTATATTCACCCAACATAGGAGCATCTAAATATATAACAAAAATTTTGGTTGCCATTAAGGAAGAGACAATAGTAATTTAGTCATTGTAGCAGATTTTAACACCCCACTGACATCAATGGATTTATTTTCCAAGAAAAAATCAACAACGGAACAGCAACCTTAAAAGGTGCACTGAATCAGATGGACTTGATATTTATAGAACATTTCAACCAAAGCAGCAGACTACATTCTTCTCATGAGCACCCGGAACGTTCTAAAAGATACTCTACATGTTAAGACAAAATAAGTCTTAACAAATTCAAGACAATTGGAATAATCTCCTCTAGGAAAAATTGTATGAAATTAAAAATCAATTCCAATTAAAAAAACCCTGAAAAACATTCAAATACATGGAGGCTAAATAGTGTGTTATCAAGGAATGAAAGGGTTAACAAAGAGATCAAGAAAAAATAAAAAGTTATCGAGAAACAAAAATGAACACATGGCAACACAAAATCTATAGGACAGAATGAAAGCTGTCCTGAGAAGGAAGTCCATAGCATTCAAGCCCTACCTCAAGAAGCAAGAAAAATCTAAAATAAACAATCTAACCTTATACATAAAAGAACTGGAAAAGTAACAACAAACAAAACCCAGAATAAGTGACAGAAAGGAAATATTAAAGATTAGAGTACAGATAAATGACAGAGAGAATAAGAAAAAAAACTACAAATCATCAATAAACCAAGAACTGGTTCTTTGAAAAGATAAACAAGATTGGTAAACATTTAACCAGACTCACCCAGAATAAAAAGAGAGAAGATCCAAATTAGTAGAACCAGAAATGAAAGACTAAAGTATCAAGTGACACCAAAGAAATGTCAATGACTTTAAGCCAACAAAGTGGAAAACCTGAGTGAAATGAAAACAAATTCTAGAAAGATGCAGTCTTCCAAAACTGAATCAGGAAGAATTAGAAAACATGAATCAACCAATTACTAATTAATTAAATCAAATTTAATTACAACTGTTTGAATCAAAGCAGGACCAGATGGCTTTACAGGATAATTTTACCAAACACTTGAAGAAGAACTTACACTTATCTTTAAACTATTCCCCAAAATTCAAGAGCATGGAAGATTTCTAAACTCTTTTAGTGAGGTCACCAATATCCTAATTCCTAATTCCAAAACCTGATAGAACCATTACAAAGAAAGAAAATTATAAAACAATATCCCTAATAAACTTAGATACTAAAATCTTCAGCAAAATATCAGCAAACTGGATTCAGCAATATACTTAAGTCAGTATAAAACATGAAAAAAGTGGGATTTATTTAGGGTATGTGATGTTGGTACAATATTCACAAAGCAAAAAACATGATATATCACATAAAAAATGAAAGATAAAAATCACATGATCACATCAATAGTTACAGAAAAGAATTTGATAGCATTTAGCACTACTTTCATAGGAGACTGTTCTGCGTGGTGTGGGCCCAGCTGCCACTTGGAAAGGCTAGTGGAAAGCGAGGTCCAGTACACAGGACCGATGCCCATGAATAGGTTCTCCCATGGGAAATCAGGCCTGTGTTGTACCTAGGCCACTTTGAGGCTTGCTTTTTGCTAAAACTCCCTCACCCTGAATTGAGGTAACAAATGTTTACTGCATATCTTTAAAGTAACTTCCTAAAATCTATGCTAAACCTTCAAAGGATGAGTGTTACCAGTTCAACCACTTTTCCCTTTACATTCGCAAATATCCTTCTTTTTTGATGATTTAACAACATCCTCTCCTTTGTTTTCTGTAAAAGGTAACCACCTAAAGTGAATCTATGCATAGTAAATGAGGACGGATCCTCAATGTAATATGCCCGGAAAAGCAACAAAAGCCTGTCAAGGCAAGGGTAGGGGCACTTTTCTCTTGAAAGACTGGCTGAGGCACTCCAAGGTACTCTCCCTTGAGAGAGTGGTCGTGCCATCCCTTTTACTCCACAGGATTCAGTACTCCATGTGAATTTGTCTCATCTCAGCCACAATGTTGTGGATCCCAGGAGCTGGGCTCCACATCAACTTTATCATCGCAGCAAAGTGGAAATCAAAGGATCATAATTCAATATACTAAAGGCTATATATAAAATACCCAGCCTACATCACACTCAATGGGCAAAAGCTAAAATATTTTTCCTTAAGATCAGGAACAAGAGGAGGTATCTGTTTTCATTACTCTTTTTCAACATAGTACTGGAATTGCTAGCCACAGCAATCAGACAAGAAGAATAAATAACAGACATACAAATTGAGAAGGAGGGATTAAAATTGATATATGCAAAAGACATGATATAATATATAGAAAACCCTAAAGACTACAAGAAAAACTACTAGATTTAATAAATATGAATTTATAAAAGTAGCAGGATACATTATTAATATTCAGAAATTGATAGCATTTTACACACCAATAATGAATTATCAGACAGAGAAATAACAAAAAAAAATCCTTTAACTATTGCAACAGGAACAACAACAACAAAAATAAGGTACCTAGGAATAGATTTAACCAAGGGGGTAAATGACCAGTTCTCAGAAAATTATAACATACTGAGGAAAGAAATTGAGAAAGATACAAATAAATTGAAGCATATATTGTGTTCATGGAGAGTAACAATTAACATCATTAAAATGTCTATATTATCCAAAGCAACCTGCACATTCAATGCATTTCCTATTAAAAGGTTCTTACACAGATATTTATATGGAAACAAAAAAGACCCACATAGTCTCAGCAATTTTGCCAAAGAAAAAATAAAGTTGAAGGTATCATTCTATCTGATATCAAATTTTACTGCAAGACCACAGAAATCAAAATAGTGTGATACTAACACAAGGACAAGCATAGAGATCGATGAAACGGAATGGAGTGCACAGAAATAAACCCTTGAATTTATGATCAATTTATGTAACAAAGGAGGCAAAAACATGCAATGGGGTAAAGACAGGCTACTCAATAAATGATCTTGGGAAAATTAGGCAGATACATGCAAGTTATAAAACCATAAAACTCCTAGAAAAATACATATGCAGTAAAATTTCAGGCATTTATTTTACCAATGTTTGCCAATATATCTGATTGGGCAAAGGGAAAAATAAACAAATAAGACTACATCAAATTAAAAAATCTTTTGCACAACAAAACAAGCCATCATCCAAATGAATAGGGAACCCACTGAATGAGAACATATTTGCCAATGACACATCTGATAAGGGGTTAATTCCAAAAATATATAAAGAACACCAAAAAAAAACCCCAACAATCTAATTTAAAAAAAATGAGTAAAGGCCCTGAATAGATTCTTCTTTCAAGAGAACATACAGATGGCCAATAGACATATCTAAAAAGTGCTCAATGTCACTAATCATTAGAGAAATGCAAATTAAAGCCCAATGAGATATTACCTTATACCTGTCAGAATGGCTATCATCAATAAGTGAACAGACAAGTGCTGGTGAGGTGGAGAAAAGGGAACCCTAGGGCAGTGTTGGTGAGAATGCAAACTGGTGCAGCCATTATGGAAAGCAGTATGGAGTTTCCTCAAAAAGTTAAAAATAGAACTACCTTATGATCCAGCAATTCCACTTCTGGGAATATGTTTTAAAAACCCAGAAACACCAAATTGAAAAAAAAATACATGTACCCCTATGTTCATAACAGTGAACAGTAGCTAAGATCTGGAAACAGCCCAAGTGCCTGCCCACCAGTAGATGAGTGGATAAAAAAAGCTGTGGTACCTTTACACAATGGAATACTATTCAGCTCTTAAAAAAGAAAAAGGAAATTCCTGGCTGGTGTAGCTCAGTAGATTGAGCGCGGGTTGGGAACCAAATGGTCCCGGTTCGATTCCCAGTCAGGGCACATACCTGGGTTGCAGGCCAGGTCCCCAGTGAGGGCCATGTGAGAGGCAACCATACACTGCTGTTTCTCTCCCTCTCTTTCTCCCTCTCTCTAAAAATAAATAAATAAAATCTTAAAAAAAAGAAAAAGGAAATTTATTTTTTGCAACAACATGGATGGACTTGGAGATTATTATGATTAGAGAAATAAGCTAGTCATAAAAAGACAAATTCATATAATCTGACTCATATATGGAATCAAATGAACAAAATAAACTGAAGAACAAAATAAAAACAGAGTCACCGATACATGGAACAGACTGAGAGCTGTCAGAGAGAAGTAGTATTTGGATACTGTGTGAAAGAAAGTGAAGGGATTAAGCAAAACAAATTATATTTATATACACCAAATTGTGTGTGTAACACATAGACAGAGACAACAGTGTTGTGTTAGCCAGAGGAAAAGGACGGTGGGTGGTAGATGGTGGTGGAAAAAAAGAGGGGAAAATCGGGGATGGAAATAATCTTTGCTTCAGGTGATGGGTGCAGGTGGTTTGTTCAGATGATGTTTTGTTGAGTTGTACACTTGAATACTGTATGGTTTTGTGAACCAATGTCACCCTAATAAATTCAATTAAAAATAAAAAATGATGCAAATTAACATTAAAGAATAGAATAATTTTAATCACGTTTATTAGGTAAGTAAAAGAAAATGTAGAATTTGGTAAAATCTATGGGTATAATCACACAAATTAATTAAATTTAAAAATTGTATCTGTTCAGAGATATAGTTTAGAAAAATGCATTAAAAATCCTGAACGATGCAGAGAACTGTGATCCAGAAATTTCAGATTTGTGTATTCAAAGTGAGGCAATAATAAGAATTATATGAAGCTGTTGAAAACTTTATGCCATTAATTAAATAATATGTACACATATAGTTATATATTCATTAACCAGTAAATTAATCAGGTTGATATTAATAGAAACTAAATAGTGAATCCATATGTGACCAGCATAGTTTCCCATTAAGAGATTTATGTTTTCATCTATTCTCTGAATACATATTCTCAGAGAAAAAATATAATAAATATATTCTAAGGAAAATATTCTCTAGTAGTTAAAGGTAAAGATTATAAAATTTAGAAATTAGTTCAAATATTATTTAATTTAATATATTGTAAGCCTAAAATGATGGAATTATCTTGTTTTCTTCATATATCTGATGTTTGTGTGACTAGAATTATGTTGACAATATGGTATATTATAAAGTAAATAAGAAAAATTTAACTTTAAATAGTCACATTTGTCTAGTTTCTATCAATTTGGTTAATATAGATCCAGGGCAACTGTTGCATGTGTATTTCCTATACACTTAGTCAACACATATTTCCTTATTACCTACTGTATAATGTCACTGTGAACTACATAGTCTTTCCAGAAAAAGAAATAATATCTGGAAAACTAACATACAAAAATGTCAACACTGGAAGATATGGGATATTTACTTATTTATTTATGTTAAATTTATTCTAATAATGTTAATTAGTGGCTCTCAATGTGTACTTCATAGCATCTTGAAGTCCCCAAAATATTTAGTGTTGTCCAAGGTGAAAATTATTTTCATGTTTTCCTTCCTCAATAGTGTCAAATCTCAGACTTTAAAGAGAATTTGATATCAAGAAAATTGTACATCTTTGACAACCATATTTGATGAAACAAGTTGTCAAATCAACACTGATTTTTACAATAAAATAATATATAATTGACTGTTTTGTGCTTCCTAAAGTTAAGACATTTCTAAAAATGTTTTGAGATATTTACATCTCTTGAATGTGTTTTTAACGTCCTATATTGGCCACCTTGAAATGAATATTCATTTGGAATATTTGATTGAAACTTCATTACTTTTATTCCAAACAAATGCATAAAAATTTTTATTTACATATTAAGAAAGGAAGATAACAAAATAAAAACACACTGGTGTTTTCAATAAAAAGTAGAAAATTATTTTCATAATAAACCTTGGATATTTTTTGTCTTTTTCATTGCGCTGACATTTCCACAGATGGTGAAAATGCTATGGTGGGCAGATCAGATGGGGCTTAACATAAATCAAGCAAAAGCACCAAACTTGGTACTAGTTGATTCTTCACCATCACATTCATGGAAAAAATAAAATACGTTTCACCTGATAATATCTTGAGGAAGTAAAAATTAATTATGACTCAATCGTACAAATCTTTTTAATATTTTGTGTGAAAAAATACTGACACATGAAGCATTTCTGCTGAATGTTGAAATACAATGGGTGCCTCAGGAAAAAACACTTGTTTGGTTGACATTGCAAGCTAAATTACTTCTTTTTTTTAGTGGAACTCAATTTTTACCTGAATAAATACATGAGAGACAAATGATGGCAATTCAGACTTGGGTGATTGTGATTGAAAGGAAAATACTAAAACATATCTTTGCTAATAATAAATTGCAGGAATTTAAATGAAAGATATTTTGGAAAATGAGCATTGGCCAACATGCATATGACAGACAGCTTCACAATATGCAGATTTTTTCTGATGAGTTTGGTGATATTAATGATGGTAATTTTTTTTATTTTATAAACAATTTTATATTATACAGAAAGTGTCAAAGTTTGGAAGATCTGCATATATAAGTGAATTAATATGTACTAAATAACCAAATCACGATGTTGTGATATCAGACATGGACAAAAGATTTACTTAAAGTGCTGGGTAAACCAATTAAATGTAGTCTAACAGAGTCCAAACTTTCTTAAAAGTTTTTTTTTCAGATATTTCATAGTAACTAATATTAAGAAATTATCCTTTGTTGAGTTTGATGAAGTATCAGAGAAGGTTATCCACAAAGATTTAAAATGCCTTTACTAATAAATTCTCTCTTTTCCAACTGCATATCCATGATGGCTAAATTTTTCTTCATGTGCTTGGACCAAAATAACATTTCACTTGACTGAATGTAGATATAAGAATATGGTTTTCACTTACTAGACAAGATATTAAAGAGATACAAAATGTAAATTATTTTTTTAAATATATGGTTAGTCATGATTGGTGTGGTTCAGTGAGTTGGTTATCTTCCCACAAACCTAGTGGTCATTGATTTGATTCCAGGTTGGAGCACATGCCTGGGTTTGGACCAGGTCGCCAGTTGCAAGAATGTGCGAGTGGTAACATATCAATATTTCTCTCCTCTTTCTCCCTCCCTTCCCCTCTCTCTGGAAATAAAAAAGATGAAATATTTTTTAAAATAAAATAAAATATAAAAATATATAGCTATTTTCATAAAAATAGATATATACATAAATTTTTATTACTTTTGAATGACAAATAAATTTTAGAATATAATTTATCATAATAATATTGAAAGCTATAGCTCACAGAAATATTCTTCAGACTGCTCAATAAAATTTAAGGAGTATAAAGGGTGTTGAGACAAAAATAGAAAAACACTGTTAATGACTAAGAAATAAAGAATATAATAAAAGTAATCTATAAATCACATTCTTTATACGAACTTCTACTACAATGCTCTAGATGTAGTGTCTCCTCATTCTTCTTTTCATATCTCATACAAATATCAACACATTACATGTGCTATTATGTCACTATATCAACCTAATTATTAGCTCTTTGATAACAGAGTCCATACCTAAATCTTCATTTACAATGTGCTTAACAATTTCTGGCACTATGATTGGCCTAAAAAGTTTAATTATTGAGTACTTGTTAAATTCATTTAAACCTGAGGAAAGATGGCAGCGGAGTAGGACGGAGTGGGATCAGCTTCCTCCAGCCCACTGGTGGGATATCTGGCTGATTTTCTGAGGAGCGGAGTGATCGCCCAGCTTTATTTCAGGAAGATTTGTGACCAGGATTGCGCATAAAATGGAAAGATCCGCTGGTAGGGAGTCTGCTTCGGAGGGAAGGGACTCGCGGGGAACCTGGAGGTCTTGGGATCCAGTCGCAGCAGCTTCCCGGTTAGTTCCATGATCCGTGGGAGGGAGCTGGATGGGGGTGTGAGAGTTGCCAAAGCAGGCGCACGCCTCGGTTGGGAGAGCCTTAGTCCCCAGCAGTCCAGAGGTTGGTGTGTACATGGGGACTGGTCTGCAGAGGCTGTCGATCCCAGTGGGAGGAATCTGAGATTGAACTGAACTGGAGACCCAGGCCCGGAACTCCGGGACCAGGCGCGCACCCGGTGAAGCCAGTCAGGGGTGGCTGGGAGTGGTGCCCGACCCGGCGCCCAGGCCTGTGGCTTGCAAGCCCCGGATCCAGAGACAAAAGTGGTCAACAAATACAGGGGCGCAGAGCTCATTCTGGGAGGGCCTGAAACACAACACAGCCACTGTGATTGGAGACCTGCGGTGCAGACTCCCTCCATGGGAGAAAAACATCAAACCCCACTGAAGGGAGACACAGACCTCACAAACTCTGACTTAGGGTGGGGATCAGACAGCCCAGAGGAGGTGCTGCGAATTCCTAGCAACTCAGCAGGAGGCAAGACAGCAGCTAAGAGTGCAGCCGAGAAAGAAAGCAGGGGAAGTCTGATATCTTCCCAGCCTGTCGCAGCCCTGACCAGACGCTGTTGAAGCCAGCCAACAGAAGTCTTTTTTTTCTTTCTTTTGTTTTCTCTTTTTTTCTTTGTTTGTTTTTCCCCACCCTTCTTCCTATCTGTCCTTCTATATTTTTTAACTCCTTCTACCTTCCCTTCATATGGTATTCCTACTTTTCTCTTCTTTTTATCTCATATTTGTATTATATTTTATTTTATGTTATTTGAGTATTACTTTTTTCTTTATCTTTCTTTTTCCTTTTCTTTTGCTTTCTTTTCCTTCTTTTTCTCCCTTCCCCTCTCTTCTTTATGCACAGGTGAGACATTAAAACCTGGAATTCTGAAGAGACTAGAGTGGGGCCCAGATAAGAGTCAGCCCAAAACACAGAGATAGAGACACAAAATTAACTTCGCTGCTTCAGAGAACTTGACAGATCAGTTTAAGAACCAGAGGCTAGCAAGAAGAAGCCCACAAACAATGGGAAGACAAAGAAACAATCCCCAAATGAAAGGAAAGGAGGAAGCCCCAGAAAGAATGATAAATGAAACAGAGGCAAGCCAACTATCAGACATTGAGTTCAAAGCATATGTTATCAGGCAGCTCAAGAAACTCGAGAAGCTTGATGAACTAACAGAAAATTACCAAAAACTACAGGGAAACTATAATGAACTCACTGCAAACTATGTCAACATGAAAAAGGAAATAGAAACTATTCACAAGGGCCAAGAGGAAATGAAGAATACAATACTGAACTGAAGGACACAATAGAAGGAATCAAAAGCAGGTTCAATGAGGCAGAGGATCGGATCAGCGAGCTGGAGGACAAGGTTGAAAAAAGCAACCAAAAAGAGCAAGAACAGGAAAAGAGGCTCAGAAAGAATGAAGAGGTATTAAGGGAAATGCAGGATAACATGAAACGTAACAATATTCATATAATACGGATACCAGAAGGAGAGGAAGAGCAGCAAGGGATGGAAAACCTGTTTGAAAAAGTAATGATGGAAAACTTCCCTAATCTGATGAGAGAAAAAGCCACACAAATCCAGGAAATACAGAGAGTCCCATTCAAAAGGAACCCTAACAGGCCCACTTCAAGACACATCATCATTAAAATGGCAACATTCCAAGACAAAGAGAGAATCCTAAAGGCAGCGAGGCAGAAGCAAGAAGTAACATACAAGGGAACCCCATAAGGTTAGCAGCTGACTTCTCAATGGAAACACTCCAAGCCAGAAGGGTATGGAAAGAAATATTCCAAGTAATGAGAACCAGAGGCCTGCAACCAAGACTACTCTACCCAACAAGGCTCACAATCAAGATAGATGGCCAAATAAGGAGCTTCCAAGACAAAAGAAGTCTAAAAGAATACAATTCCACCAAACCAGCTCTGCAACAGATCATGAAGGGACTGATTTAGGAAAGGAAGGGGAAGAGAGAGAGTGAGGAACACAGGTACAAAAAAAAATTGGCAATGAATAAGTACCTATCTATAATAACCTTAAATGTAAATGGATCGAATGCTCCAAAAGACATAGAATAGCGGAATGGATAAGAAAGCACGACCCACACATATGCTGCCTACAAGAGACCCACCTCAGGACAAAAGACTTACACGGACTGAAAGTGAAGGGCTGGAAACAAGTTTTCCAAGCAAATGGACAAGAAAAAAGAGCTGGGGTAGCAATACTCATATCAGACAAAATAGACTTCCAACAAAGGGCCATAAAGAGAGATCCAGAAGGACATTTATAATACTCAAGGGAAGAATCGACCAAGAAGACATAAATATTGTAAATATATATGCACCCAACACAGGAGCACCCAAATACATAAAGAAAATCCTGGAGGACTTCAAGAAAGACATTGATAGCAACACAATTATAGTAGGGGACTTCAAAACCCACTGTCAAAAATGGACAGATCCTCCAAACAAAATATCAGCAAAGACATTGTGGCACTGAACAATGCCCTAGAAGAAATGGACTTCATTGACATATATAGGGCCCTTCACCCCAAAGAAGCTAAATATATATTCTTTTCAAATGCACATGGAATGTTTTCAAAAATAGACCGTATGATAGGACAGAAATCAAGCCTCAACAAATTCAAGAAAATTGAAACATACCAAGTATTTTCTCTGACCACAAGGGACTGAAATTAGAAACCAACCCAAAGGAAAAAAAAAAAAAAAAAAA
>PVJI01020566.1:0-28769 GCA_004026765.1 Micronycteris hirsuta | reverse complement strand
GTAACTGTCCCCTTTTCTGTTGCTGCTTCTAAGATTCTCTCCTTATTTTTAATCTTGGGTAATGTCATTATGATGTGTCTTGGTGTGTTCTCTTTGAGTCCAAGTTCTTTGGAACTCTCTGAGCTTCTTGGACTTCCCGAAAGTCTATTTCCTTTACCAGCTTCGGGAAATTCTCCATCATTATGTGTTCAAATAAGTTTTCAATTCCTTGGATTTCTTCTTCTCCTTCTGGCAGCCCTATGATCTATATGTTGGGACGTTTACAGATGTCCTAGAGGTTTCTGAGCCCCTCCTCCGTTTTTTGAATTCTTGTTTCATCATTCTTTTCTGGTTGGATGTTTTTTTCTTTCTGCTGGTCCACTCTGTTGATTTGAGTCCCAGTTTCCTTCTTATCCCTATTGGTTCCCTGCAGATCTCTCCTCATTTGTTCAAGCAATTTCGATAATTTTTCATTGAATTCTGTGAGTATCTTGATTACTAGGGTTTTGAACTGTGCATCTGATAGGTTGTCTATCTCTTGGTCAGTTAGTTCTGGAGCTTTGATCTGTTCCTTTCTTTGGGTCATTTTTTTTCCCTGGATGATCCTGTTACTGTAAGGAGGGCGGAGCCTTGGGGTTTACCTGGGCTGGTAAACTCACGGTAGCTGTGCTGTGACGTAGCCTGTGGGGGCAGGACTTGAGAGCACAATGGTGCCTGCTCCGCTCTCCGCACCCACACCGCCTCCCGCAAGCAATTTGAGCCCCTCTGTGCCGGCTCCAGGGGTCGCTCCAGGGTTGGTGGATGGGCTGCACAGCTCCAATCCTCTGTGGGTCCCCCCAGCGAACGAACTCTCCTGTGCAGCCGGGAGTTCCTCCCACCGCTGACTCCACCCCCACAGGTGCTCTCAGTCTGCACTGATGGGTTGTGCCTTGCTTTCTCTCCCAGTTTGTCTGCATGCGAATGCGGACTGGCTCGGTCCACCAGTCTCAGCTCCACTGGGTCCAGATGAGCCAGGCGCTGGCCACGCTTTGGTCAGGCACCCCTGTCTAGGTGTGCTGCAGCCCCATGGGAACCGCCCCTCCAACCACGGACCTGCCGTCTGCTCACCAGCTCGCCGCGGGGTCGCCAAGTGCTCTCCCTCTGCCCTGCTCCTCCCAGCTCACCAAACTGGATGAATGTATCTTCTTTAATTCCTTGGTTGTCGGACTTCTGCTCAATTCGATTTTCTGTCAGATCTGGCTGTTTTTGTTTAGATAAATTTCTGGGTTTTTCCTTGGTTGGCTGTGCAAGAAGGCACGGTGCGTTCACCTATGCCGCCATCTTGTCGGAAGTCTCCTAAAAAATTTTTTTTAATGAATTTAAAAAAAAGGTTATTGCAGAAATAAAATTCACATTATTTTCAGATGCTGGGGGCTTGAGATGAGGAAAGAATAAAAAAGCCCTTTGAACATGTTTGCTGTATTCCTAGATAATTTCTGCATACTTAAAATGCGCTATGTTGAAAAGATGGCATAAAATACCCTAATAGAAATCTCTAAGTGAAAGCTACTTTCATAGATCAGGAATGCCAAAGACACTGAGCATATTCCAAACCTGTTGTATCAGAGTGGAGCAGATAGACCAGCTGGATGCAGGATTAAATTCCAAACCATCATACCAAACACTTGACACTTACTGAACTCAGACCACATGCCAGGCACTTTCAGAGCTGGGGATATAAATGAGCAGCTGTAGTGGGTTTAATGGTGGTTCCCAAAAGGGTATATTCACATCATAATCCCTGGAACTTGGAAATGTGACCTGATATTAAGAGGGGAAAAAAGGTCTTTGCAGATGCAATTAAGTTAAGGACCTTTAGATGAGATCATCCCAGATTAGCCAGGCGGTTCTTATATCCGATGACAAGTGTCCTTATAAGAGACCCTCAGAGGAGAAATGCACAGAGAGAAGGCATGTATACTGGATGCAGAGATTGGAGTGATATAGTCACAGCCAAGAACTGTCTGGAGCCACCAGGAGAGTCAAGGAAGGGTCCTAGAGCTTTAGAGGGAGCTGGCCCTGCCCAACACTTTAATTTCAGATGCCTGGCTTGCAGAATGGTGACAGAATACATTTCTGTTATTTTGTGTTAATAGCTCATAGCAGTTTTAGGAAACTAATACAGATACCATCCCAACATGCAGGAACTAAGGACAGCATGCAGGGTGGGTTAGCATGAGACAGAAGGCACTTTATAATGAACTTCACAGCAAAGGAAACAATAGGCAGAAAACAGAAAAAAGTTCATTGTGGGTGTAATTTGTCTTAAAAATTCAAGTTAGGTGAGGACTCTCATAGACCTTTGGGTCATCCATCCACAAGTGTTCAGTCCTGGGGACAGGTAGCCCCGCACGTTACCCTCCTAAGCGAACCTGGACCCATCTTTACATGAGGCCCCGAAGACCAGGATCCAGTAGAAATAGTTTCTTTTTTGTGCTCATTTGTAGCCAACATCTGTGGAACACGAGGTTTGAAAACTGATGTGCATGTTGTAGCCACCTCAGCCTGCGCCCCAGCTACACAATTGTGGGTTCAGCCACAACTGGGTGTGTTGGCGCACTGGTGTCAAAGAGGAGATCAGAAAGTTCTTGTGAGAAAATTCCTCTTTAGCCAAGATTCTTATCCAGAGGCCCAGGCAACAGGTGCAAGGTCCATGGACTCGGAGCCAGTCTGTGCAGTGCTGGGTATGCACACATTTTCCTGAGAGGGGGCCAGGGCTGTTATCACCTTTTGGAAAGGCTCTAAGACCCCCCCCTCTTCCCTCACCAAAGTTAGAAATTGTGCCTTAAGTACCCAGAGAAAACCAATGAGATGCTCCAGTAGCAAAGCTTCAACTGTTGGAGAAAAGTGGGCATTTCATAAAGATGCAGCTTCTGCGTGACGGGCAAGGCTGGGCCTGAGGCCGTGAAAGGAGACTGTCACACTGAAAGTGTGGTCTGTGGAGACCCGACTAGCCCTGTTTGGGGGCCCCATCAGGACTTGCACAGCAAGGGGGCCATTCTCCACCCCTCTGCCCAGCACCCTGTGGAGGTTCCACATGCTGAGCCGTCATAGCCCCATGGAGAACAGATGAACATGCAGAACAGAGCACACATGAGGTGCCCCAGAGATACCTGTGAACCTGAGGGAGAGCTGCAGGAGGCTGCATATTCTTGGGGGAAGGGGGAGAATGGAGTGAGAAGAGTTCGGGTTTTGATGTTTTACAAACTATTTCTCTCCACAGACACAGGAACATTTGAGTGGCACAGAGTATGACCTAGGATCTGTTCCCCCAAAGATGATACAAATATATGTATGTTGATCAAATCTCATTATATCATTGACCAAGTTTAACACTGAGTCCCACTTGAAAGTATCCCTGCTGAGATTCTTGAGACCAAAACAGTAACAGTGGGTGTGCGAGAAAAGGGAAAACCAGTGCACTGTTGGTGGGAATGCAGACTGGTGAAGCCACTGTGGAAAACAGTATGGAATTTCCTCAGAAAACTAAAAATGGAACTGCCTTTTGACCCAGCAATTCCACTGCTGGGATTATACCCTAAGAACCCTGAAACACCAATCCAAAAGAACCTATGCACCCCAATGTTCATAGCAGCACAATTTACAATAGCCAAGTGCTGAAAGCAACCTAAGTGCCCATCAGTAAATGAGTGGATCAAAAAACTCTGGTACATTTACACAATGGAATTGTATGCAGCAGAGAGAAAGAAGGAGCTCATGCCCTCTGCGACAGCATGGATGGATCTGGAGAGCATTATGCTAGGTGAAATAAGCCAGGCATTGAAAGACAAACACCATATGATCTCACCTATAAATGGAACTTAATCAACAAAACAAAAAAGCAAGCAAAATAAAACCAGAAACATTTAAATTAAGAACAATCTGACAGTAACCAGAGGGGAGGGGCAAGGAGATAATGGAGAGGAAGGGGGGAAAGATTTTCAGGTACAACTATAAATGACACATGGACAAAACCAAGGGGTAGTGGAATCAGGGGAGGGAGGTGGGGATGGCTGAGGTGGTGGGGGGAAAATGCAGACAACTGTACTTGAACAAAAACAGAAACAAAACAGTAACAGTGGTGCCTGTTCCTTCATGTGCCCAAGTGCTAGGTTGCTCCCCAGTGTCACACAGCAAAGAGCAGCTCTGTGCCTGTGTGGAGTGCTGGGGTGATGAGAACACGGCCATGATGAGCCATCTTCTCGGACTCCTGGCAGACCTCCCATGGTAGGCCAGAGAGCCCTCCAGCCCTCGGGGAGATGCTTGGCGCATCTCTGTTCCAGATGACAGCTTACCTTTTCATTGAGGTAAACAACAAAATCAGATACTTCCCCAAAACATGCGCACAGAAAACAAAGGAAGGAAAGAAGGAAGGAAGGAAGGACCCATAAATACATAGTTTCATTTTTTTAATGGTCTCAACAGAGGCAGGTAAAGACTAGACTATGTATTTACATAGAATGCTTTTGTGAAAAAATAAGAAAGAAGCTTAGGGAGTTCTCATTGTGTGATTTGCTTAAAAAACAAAAAAGCTAAGCCTCAGCACTAGTGTCTATTGAAAAAGAAAAAAAAATCAGAAAGGAAGAACTTGTTGGAAAGTGGAGTGAATGCTGGCTTTTCCCCTGGGCCCACTCAACCCCGTCACCATGGAGACTCCTGAAGGTGCCAGGAGTGACTCACATTTGCTGGGGAAGCCTTTGAAATGGAAACCACACCAGGCACAGAGTGGAACTTAGTCTGCAATACTGGAAGAAGGAGCCTCTGACTCTGAAGCCTGGGGTGTGGGAGCTGGGTAGGGGCTGCAGAGAAGGCCCTTCCTTCCTCTAGGCCCTCATGACTAAGGGGCGCTGGCTCCCCAAAGCAAAAGTCAGGAAAGGCTTCTGCCTGGATTGAGCTTGCACTGTTGAAGAAGCTTCGTAGATGTTAACCCCCCGGGGGTGTGAAGACTTGAGGGTAAGGCTACAGTGCGGGTGGTGTTGGGTCTCTAGGGGCTGGGGTGACATGGAACTGGGAAAGGTGTGCGGACACCGTGGGCCCAATTTTCTCCTGGGCAACACACCCATGCATGCCCTCTGGCTGTGTGAACCCTGATCAGAACTCAGGAAGGCAGACTCCGTGCAAAATGGCCTTTGGTTTTATGTACACCTTAGCAAGAATGTAAAGATAGAGCCACAGAAAGAAGCTCAGAGTAAAAAGCAGCTCTCTGCCTGGAGTTTTATCTGCTGAACACTCTAAAACCATCATGGTAGTCAGTGCTGGGAAAGCCGCCTGCCCAGGGCACCACTGGGCTGCCCTGGGGCCTCACCCACGGAGCAGGTCCTCTGGCTCCCTGCACAAAGGGTACCCTTGGGGCCATGTCAGCACCTCATCTCAGTGGGTACCAGTGGCCAATGCTCCCCCGCCCAAGTTGTCCTGTGCCCTCCCTGTCAGAGGGTCTGCCCTGGGTGTCACTTTCCTACAAGCAGACGTGTTAGGCCGGGCTGTCCCCTGTTCACTGCACATAGCCAAGCCTACCAGCCACAGTAGAAAACCTAAGGAGGGAGAGAAGCTTCTCCGTCAGGTCTTGTCTCCAACTGAAGAGAAGCACTTAGTCTGAGACTCATGGCAATTTCCCAAGTTTGCCTCCACAATGAGTTTCTAAACCAGAAGTTCACCAGAATTTGAATCCAAAATGTACAGAAGTTATCTCCTTTTCTGTCAACTTAAGAAACATCTAAACCTGTAAGAATTTTTATTATTTGAGCCAAACTGACAATTGTCAAGAAGCAAAAGTCAGTGGATTGAGAAAATGCTACAGAAAATGGCAACTTTGCATCTTATTTTATACATCACAATCAAAAGAGAAGACATACCGTAAATGGGTTACATGAAATCCGTTGATGGCGGAGGTGGGAGAAACCAAAGCAGTGGCAGAAGGGAACCTCTGGGATTGGATAAAAAGTAGAATGATAGACACACACTTCTTTTACGCAGTGGGTACAGGATGGTGAACAGTCAACACTTAATAGGATAACAACAGCAATGAGGGGAAAGACTCCCGGCTCCCAAATTACTTTGGCATTCCAAAGCTATGTTATCATAGAAGCAAAAAGACAGTAGTCAGACTCAATTAAGGTAAAGACTGACTTTTGTCAGGTGAGATTCTAGCCTAGGACATGACTACCTGCCGTGAACTGCTTTTAGTGAGTAGGTTTCCATTTCAGACCCTCCTTTGTGCAAACCTCCCCCCTGAGCTTGTCAGGTGTAGTATGTAGCCCGTTTTCATCCACAGCTCTTTCCCCCTCTTCTCTAAATCTACATTCCAGGGATGGTGATGGCAGACCTGCTTAATCAGGAAAACAGATGAGAAATAAAGGCCTGAGTGAAAGCTGCAGGCACCACCTCCCAACTATTTATTCAGATTTCTCGACAACTGAGTTAATTGGATGGGCCCCCCTGACGGACATTCCATACTAAAATTCATAGCTTTCTGCCAAAACAACACATTGTGTGCTGCTATATTTTCCACACTTGAACTTGGAGCTGACGTCAGTCCTGAGCAGCTTTATGTGGGAAAAGGGAGACTGAAGGCACAGACACAGAAGCCTGGGAAGGAGAGCCACGGGCCTGTTCCCTGCCCGGCAGCAGCACCCACTGCCTTTGGTGTTTTATTGTTGCTTGGGCTCTGCAGGTTTGGAGTTCAAAGAGAGCCACGGGGAAGGGAGAGCAGGTGCCAGGTTTGAAGCATCCCCAGCTGGGGTCTCCAGGAACCTGGAAAAGACTTGGGAGCTGGCACAGGCTAGCTGGCCCTCAGTGACCCACATGCAGCCCCCAGCACTGTCTGGTGGCTTCCTTACCCTTTCAGCAAAATCTGCCAACTGCCTCCTATAACACAGTGATGTTTCCCCTCTGAAATCCCTGAGTTCGTTTTCCGGATTTTCTATTGCTCTGTGTACTCTTTCATTCATATGTCAGAGTCTCTTAGTAGTCCCACCCCCTGCCTCCCATCCCTTCTCTGCTTCCCTCACCTGCGAAGAGCACCACACAGTGATGTCAAGGCCCTGCTTTCCTCCCAGGGCTTGGGGCTCCTCCACCCCCTTCTCTACTCTCTGTAGCATGTGCCCTCGGCACTAAAGAGACAGAGCCCACTACCCCGAGACTTTGCTGTCCCCCACAGGCCCTGAAATACTCGGCAGTGAGCACGCAGCTGCCAGCCAAGGTGCACAGGCCGAAGACCACAGGCGAGCCAACACTGCCCTGCAGAGCCCCCAGCTCACAGCAGCAGGGGTACTGAGCCCTAGGCCTGCCCCAGACTGCTGCTGCACAGATCCCCTGGGCCCAGGGCACCTCCTCTGCGTGACCTCGTGCAAGGCTCTTTTCCTCAGCTCCTAATGACCACATCGTCTCCATCCCACAGTGGAGTGCATTGATTCGGGTTCTTCCTGTCGCTTCTCTGTGTGCACCATCTTGAGAAAGTCCTCTGGTTGTTGCTAGTGATAGTTCTGGCTCCCTCATCCAGACTGAAGATGGAGTGACACCCTCCTTTCTCCGTCAGCTCCCACAAAGCTCCTTTCTGGGGCTTCTTCCCTCCACCTCCCTGAAGTCACCATCTGAGTTTTCTTCCCTGGCTCGTCTTACTGTTGGACCTCTGGTTTGGGGTCTCATTCCTCGGTGTCCCCTTCTCCCTTAGCTCCACTCTCTCTCGGTAACAATGTCATGCTCACACAGGTGCCACTGCTGTTTCCAAGCTATCTCCCACCAGGAGTCAAAACCCACATATTAGGAAAGAACTACCTTAATTTCTGACTTAAATTCAGTGTCTTATGAATGAAATATATTAGCTATCTCCCAACATGTTCTTTCTGGTGTCACCTGTCTTGATTAACTTCTCCACTATCCCCCCAGTTACCCAGAAACTGGGACCACCCTAGACTCCCCACTCCCATCATCACCACTAGGGCCTGCCCATCACCTGAGTTGGACCTTCCAAACCCACCATGTGCGGACACCTGAGCTGAGCACTTAACTTAGAGCATGTCATTTACTTCTCACCACAGATTCATGGAGCCAGCACTATTCTAACCCCCATCTTCAACATGAGGATCGAGATTGGAAAGGCTAGAAAATGTGCCCTAGATCCCACAGGGAGCAGATGCGGCACTGAGATTCACACCCACAGGAGCGGTGCACACACGTCCTGCAGCAGCCTGAACCTGTTCTTTATAGTGGAAGACCCACAGGCTGAGAGGAACCACTTCACAAAAGGGAACACAGGGGCTCCTGGCAATCGAGGACCTGCCCAAGGCCTGCCAGAGTCACTGTCTCCTCATCCTTCTCAGCGCAAGCTGCCTCTGAGGGAATGGGGCTCCAGAACATTCGATGGGGTCTCCTGCTAAATGCCAAATGTGTTTAAAATTCTTGTGTGAGTTATGATTATGCCAGTAATGATGGGCAGTTGTACTAAATCTCCATTGATGGAGAATAGAAAGAAGTGGTTCAAGTTGTAGCATTAAATATCTAAAAAGCCCTTCTAGATCTGGAGAGATGATAGATTTTGCATTCCCTTGCTAAAAGTCCACGCAATCTCTCTCTCTCTCTCTGTCTCTCTCTCAGACCTGGTGGTATTGGAATGAGTTTGAAGGACTCCAACAGGAAGGTGGCTCTACCATTCCATTCCATACCAGAGGTTGCTCTTGGCTGGTAGATGTATTTGATTTGGCACACAACACATTTCATGAAAATTCTGATTTCTGGCTTCTTTTGAAAACTCAGTTGGTATGACAACCCCAGGCTCTCTGCCCCAGTTGGCAGCAACCCCTATGGAACAGGGTTAGCCACCTCTTTGGACAGGGTCCACACACTCCACCTAGCCCTGGCCCCTCCAGCTTAGCTACCTTCCTGGCCTCTGTAGGTGTGTGAATTGATGACCTCAGATGATAT
The DNA here is from genome assembly GCA_004026765.1 of Micronycteris hirsuta. Taxonomy (NCBI): domain Eukaryota; kingdom Metazoa; phylum Chordata; class Mammalia; order Chiroptera; family Phyllostomidae; genus Micronycteris; species Micronycteris hirsuta. The sequence continues at coordinate 19,832 of PVJI01020566.1, read as the reverse complement.
TGGTAAGGTCAGCCTTTCAAACATGCATCTTTCCATTTAGCCAAAATTGGAGTGATGCCAAACTTCATCAGATGGCATCAGAGTACAGACTACAAACTGAATTGCTTTCACATGGAAAGGTCTGAGTCCCATACACCTATTTTATTTCTCCGTACAAACATGGCCAGATTAAGTTATCCAATTGCGTACCTGGTAGAGAAATCAGACATATTCACCAAGTGTGTAAATACAAACTTAGTTTTCAGACTGGCCAACTTCCCTGTATCAAGTAAGTCACTTGTGACTTCTACCTAATGACAACTCCAGTGCAGGCTGGAGACGGACAGGCAGAGAGAGCCCAGGAGGCTGTTTATTCGGGAGCTAATCACAAGCATGTTTACAGGAAAATGCCCTCATCTGCTTCCAGCAGCTCCAGCCACTCAGCCATGTGAGAGCCATCTTCAAAGTCAATTGCCTGTCATTTTGCTGATTTATGTTGAGCAACTGTGAGGCCCCTGGAGGTAGTTGTAGGAAGCTTAATGATTCCCAGCTTATAAAGTGGCAGTGGGGAGTGTGTTTCAGTTCAAATTCCCATCAAGACAGAATTTAAATCCCCAGCTCTGCTGCTCAGATTTGCAATGTGAACCTGAGATTAGCAGAGACCATCCTGCCCTGAATGTCGGGGGGAGCACAGCCTGGGCTGCTTCGGACAGACGGTGAACCCCCATCGCCGTTCAGACCTTGGCTGGGAAAGTGATTAGAACAGTCTTTAAAGTCATGATCACAGACGCTTTTTCTCAAGATACATTTATGACTGAGGCAGGATGGGAACTATCAGAGAAGACTGGAGGAGCCGGAAACGTCTGTCCCTCCCACCTACCCGATCCATGGAGTTCAACCAGTAGATCTGATTTCTTTGGAATAACTTACCTTCTAATAGAGGTTTCCTTTTAGAATAAAATGCATCACCCTGGCAAGGTGGCTCAGTTGGCTGGAGTGTCATCCCATACACCAAAAGTTTGCAGGTTTGATTCCCAGTCAGGGCACATACCTAGGTGGTGGGTTCGATCCCCCGGGTCAGGGTATATATGGGAGGCAACCAGTGGATGTTTCTCTCACATCAATGTCTCTCTCTCTCTCTCAAATCAATAAAACATATCCTTGGGTGAGGATTGAAATAAATAAATAAACAAACATGTATATATAAAGGGTGACCTATTAAATTACTAACTCATTAGCTTCTGGTTTAGCTTTCATTTTAACGGAGAACAGAGCACAGCCCCCTTTTTGCAGATTCCCTCGCATCCCCATTCACCACACAGAAAGTGCTAGAAGGTTCCAGATCAGAGGAGCTGGCCCTCTTCTGCTGAGGCTGGAAGGTGAGACAGTAAGTTATTTCTGGAAATCAATCACGTCGGAGATTACCTTCCAAGCCCTGTTCCAGCACTAAACCACTAAGAAGCGAAGAAGGTTGCATCTTTTATGTTTCCCTGATTGCATTTGAGAGTAGAACGCAAATGATTTAAAAATTGCCCATGGCTTACATTGCTCATATTTCTGCATTGCCTGTTACCATGGCATCTCAGGTAATAAAGCCACACTGTGTTAGGGCTGAAAGGGAATTTAGAAATCTAGTTCAAGCCTTCTGGAGAAGAAACTGAGGTCCAGTGATGTCCCTAAATCAGCTAAGCCCAAGGATCCTTAAGTACATAAACATGTGAGAGACTGAGTCATCCAAATTGAGGCCAACTCCAAAAAGAGTTCCATTGACTCATCTTCCCGTTAGAAAAAGACAGCTCACTTGTACCAAGTCATTACTTCCTTTATTCTTCTTGTATTCCAGCTGCCTTCCTCCATGTTTCTGTCACCTGTCTTATGTAGCCATTTTCAAGCTAGCCACCTGTCTTTGTGCCATGAAGTGTGCTTTTTGCAGCTTGCCTCCTGTCCTAGGCTAGCTTTCCCACCCTCTGTCTCCGTCCCTCAGTTGATAAAACTGGTTCCTGGCTCTGCGGCCATTTGCTGTTATGCCTCTGCATTGCCACTGGGTGGCAGTATTTCAGAGCATTCCTGAGATCCGGTTTGTCTTTTATGGTGTAAGCAGGGCTGTGTAAGCAGACGAGGCAAAGGGAGCCTGGCCGCGGTGCTTGGGAAATGGAGTGTTAGTGATTATGGTGACGAGGAGCAGAGGTCTGCATACTGTCTGTGTACTTTCAGAGCAAGCTCCAGTCCCAAAGCTGACATCTGCCATCATTCTAACAAAAGAGCCTCAAGTACTAAGGCTGTTTGGGAGATGTCCTTGAAAAGAATAACTACAACCCTCTGCCCTCCTTGTTTTAATTTCTCAACTGATTCATTGGGCCCTGGTTTATTCATAAAAATAACCACCAAAGGGAACAGAGGCAATCCCCATGGGCATTCTGTGTTTGCTGGACAGGACAATAATGGCCTAATCCTGCTAATGGCTTTGGTCACTGCAGGATATTAGCTATTAAAGGAGTCTATTTAGAGGGGGATGGGGTGGGGGGAAGGTAGGACCATCTGCTGATTACAATATGCTTGAGGAATGAAAAGAACACTTAAAGAGACACTGCCTGTCTACTTGGACACAAATACTTCATTTGTCATTTAAAAGGTATATCCAGGGCTTGAATTTTAGTATCTGACTTATTTGCATGGCGCAGATGCTAAGTGCAATGTCTCAGACTGGAGACAACCCAGGAACTATCCCTCATGCTTTCTGAAAAGAACCTCCCTGGGGACTAGAAAGAATGCAGCCTGAAATGCTTAAACATTTACATCACGGGTTGGATTCTGTGGAAGTCAGACCAAGTGTTTTTATTATAAACAAGTCAGCTCGAGACCAAACTGTGAGGTACCCGTTTGATTTCCGAGCCTCGAGTTCCAGCGCCAGCCTCCACGAAGAATCATCCCTCCAGGCCCAGGCCCCTTCCTCGGTACTCTCTTGTTTTCTTTAGTTGTACCACACTTTCCGCCCCAGGCGTGACAGGGAACCAAAGAAAGAGGAATTTTTCTGAGTATCAGGGAGATCAGGGAAGCTGGAGGCAGTCAACCTGGCCTCCCAGACCGAGAGGTGAGCAGATCGATGCCTCGCTTCCCTCACTGACCAGACCCTGGTTCCATGAGGCCACAACTGTTGTTGCATCTAGGGATTTTATTCCCCAACTCAGTGAGAAGGAAGATGTTCAGGACATATTTGGTGTCATCACACCAAATCAAGCATTTGGTCTGATGTAGAGCATGTAGAGGTTTAGGGACAGAAAGCTCCTGAATACTGAGAGGTGATTATTGATGTGTAAGGGGGCACAGGCTGTCCTATAAATGTCCCGGGCCCTTGCCATTATGGCAAAGCCACTGATGCCTCAAAGAGAGGCAAGCCTCGAGTTGGACCTTGAAGGAAGAGTAGCTTTATCCAACAGAGGGAAGGAGTTGGGCATTCCTGGAAGGGGACCTTGAGTTAACAAGGTTAGGGGAAATAAGAACATTGCATAATAAAAGGATGTCCCATGGGGTTGAAGCTGGAAGGTCTAAGAAGTGCAGAAGGAGAGGGGTGGGAGATGCAGGGGCAGGGCAGATCTGGAATCCCCGTAGTGGGGTTTTGCATTGTACGGAGTCTCTCCATTTACCTGAAGTGAAGTTCGTTGAATCTAAGACATGAGACGTGAGGAAGAACACACAACCCTCCCTCTGAGGACAGCAGGGGCAGCCACACCTCCAAGCTCCATAAAAGCCTCATGATGTGGGGAGCAAGTGTTGGAAAATATGTATAATGTATTAATAGAAAATCTGAGGTATAGTAAGGCCAACAGATCAGGAGACATTTGCCATTGCAAAGATAGTCTATCAGTCACAGTCTCAGGAGAAGGGGGCATACTATGCCACACAGAGCCACACAAGGAAGCCTCAGGGCCAGCTGGGAGGCAGAGGGAGAAGGAGGAGTGGTGGGCAGGAGCATTTATTGTAGTATGTGCCAGAGGGAGTGGGGGAGGCCAGGTAAGCAGGCAGATGGGCGGCTTGGTGATCAGAGCAGGTTTGTGGTGGCCCAGAGTGTGAGAGCCAGCAGAGGAGTAGTGGGGTTGGTTGGTGTATATTTGAAAAGCGTGTTCCAGTGTGATTTGTTCACTAGCTCTCAGTCTTGGCTAACCCTGGGAGGGGCAGTCTGCAAGGCTCCGCAAGGCTCCGGGTGTCAAAGCTTCCGAGTACAGAAGATAAAAGATGGGTTCAGCAGGAGTTCATTCGGGACACAGTGTGGCTCTAGCCACACCGTCGTCTTGCTGTCCCTCTGACTGCCATGCCAAGGCTTCAGATTGGGGGACACCTCCTCAGCCCCTGGCCGTTTCTCCTCCCCTGCCCTGTCTGAGTTAAGACTCCCAAGAGAGGCTCAGACAGATACAGTGGTCTCTGTCCAGCACCACCTGTCCTGTTGGGCAGGTCTTCATGCCAGGTTACCCACACTGGCTGCCCATGAGTAAGTGCCTACTTGATGGGCTAATGAATTTACTAGCAGACCTCAGGGCTTGGCGAGCTCTACTTGCAGCCCACTGCTGGGGAGGCCCGGGATGGGGCAGGTGCTCTGGGGATTTCCAGGAGAAAGAACCACAGCCAGCACTTCACTTGGCTTTTCCTATGTAACACTTCTGGAAGGCCAAAAATGAACCTGACTTACAACAGCACAGGCACATAAGGGTTTTGAACAGGCTATTTTTATAAGAAAGGCTAATCTGACAAAACGTACAGGAATGGATAGGAAAGGGAAGAGCCTGGAAACGTGTAATAGGTCTTCATGGACCCAGACCCCTAGACTGAGTGGTAGCCATAGGGACAGAAAGGAAGGGGGCAATTTCCAGTGTCAGGCTGAAGGGAGCATCGAGGAGACTTAGTAAGTGGCCAGCCAAGAAAGGGGGGAGGCTCACCCAATGACAACACCGAGGTTTTGGACTTATAGGGTGGACAGGAAATGCCTCACTGGTAAAACAGCCAAGCATGGAAAAGGAGCAGATATGAGGGGGGGCTTGTTTAGACCATAAACTTGTGTCAGGCGAGGAACACCAATAGCCCCCACCCCACCCCACTGCTGCTGAGCAGGAAACAGCGTGGCCCTGGCAATGGGACACCGTGCTAAGCAGACACTTCAGTTACAGACTTTTCACTCATAAGTCCAGTAACTCCATGAATACAACTATCACCTCCCTAGATTTTCCCAAGTATTCACAGAGCCCTCAGAGTGCAAGGTCTGGACCCCGAGTGAACACGCGCCAACCACGCTTCTTTGATCTCTTCCACCCACCCCTGTCCAAGGATGATTTTTAAATAATTTTTAAAAGCATGACTCTCATACAAACACATGCTGAGCACCTGCTAAAAAGTTACTTTACTCTCTAATAATGAAGCCAGAAAGATGGTAAAACTGGCTCAAAGAGCATTTGTGGGACAGACAATTATACCCTCTCTCAGGACAGGAATGGTGAAATGAGCTGGCTAAGCTCGGCACAAGACAAGTGACTGTCCTACAAGGCAATACAACTATAACCTTTTAGGTTCTTTCCAACTGGACACAAATGCTTGCATCTCGGCCGGACAAAGAAGCACCTGCAATTAGCAGTGATCTGCAAGTTGGCATCTAACTTGAGCCCTAGTCTCTGGGACATAGTAGGTCAAACCAGGCATTGTTCCTCTAGAAACAAGGTCTGTCTCACGTTGGCCTTTTCTACGACGATCCAACTTGACGCTGAAATGTTATGCAGTGGCCCTCTTGCCTTCTTTCCACGTTCTGGACAATTTTTATCACCCATCTTCCATCCAATAACGCGTGAGAGCTCAGCTCACACATCGTTTCTTCAGTCAAGGCTTCCTTGATTTCTGGTCAAGGTCAGAGCTTCCTATTCATTTGCTTCCACAGTATGAAGTATTTCACCTTCCCAGCAGCTAGGCTAAAGAGACAATTACTCTGACACTTGCTAGAACAGTGAGGAAGACTTCATTCAGGACTGTTTCAATCGGTGTCAAAACTACTGCAATAGAGGAGATCAGGCTCAAGTGCCAGTGCAAGGTCCCTGGGGACTTAGCACCCATGCGTAGAGCAGGGCCACTGTACAGACCATTACTAAGAGGAGGTATCAGGGCAGAAGCATTCTTGCTAAAACCACTTTGACTGGATTCTTGCTGAAGGCAGGTCAAGGTGATCACTTATGAGGTAAAGTGGATTTGATCAGGTATCGAGTGCAGGGGATTCTTGCTAAACTGACTTAGCAGGATTCCTGCTAAGACTAGGCGAGGTAGACTCAGCCAGGGCAGGATGGGGCTAAGGTCAAGGCCTAGTTGAAAAGAGGACTCGGAAGAGCCTGCCTAAAGTTGGGTGGAGGAGAGAGTTTTTGCCAGTGACCACCTCTCTAACTTTTATGGGGCCGTCTCATTTGCATCTATCTCCTCTTCTAGATTTTAAGCTCCTTGAGGACAAGGCCATGGTCAGCATCTTCTGGCTGTTACATCCTAGCACCTGCACCACATTTCAAGTTGGGAAGAAGAAGCTTAATAAATATTTGCTGACTGATGGGATGGATGGATGAATGGGCGGATGGACACCCAGAACACTGAGCCCAGGAATGCCCTGGGAGGCAGGAAGCAGCCATCTACACACTGCATCTAATTCACCGCCTGGCTGTCTTTTTTTCCCTCCTTTGTTTTTATTTGCTTAATTGCACCTTTTCTCATTTAACTGACTGGCAGGGAATTCAGCTCTGGAAGCACTCAGAGCGAAGTTAAGCAGTTTGCTCCCAGCTTGCTGGTGCTGACTCAGCCAGCCTGTCCCTCAGGCCGAAACACACTGCTCAGAGTCCAGGGACAGCTGACCTCCTGCTCTCCTAAGCAGACACTTTCTGATTTGGACAGGCTGCCCTTTGCCTCACGGTTCCTCCCCATTTCCAAGGGCTGAGGATGCCCCTCCAGCCTTAAGCTAGGGAGAGACCTGTGAGGACATGATACCACCTCACTGTCCCATTATTTACTTTGTGGAGTCGGGGAGGGGAGGGGGGTGGTGAGCTCTGAGGACTGGAAAAGGACTCTCTTTTTAGTAAACAACCCCTTTAAGAACAAAGCACTGAAAGTATGTTGGGGTATTTGTATCTCGCTCCCCTTCCTCCTAACCTCCTCATCAATATGTCAGTATGATTTCTCAATCTCTTCACTTGCATTTCTGTTTCTTTGTGTTCATTTCTAACCAGTCTCAGCCCATCCCTCCTGTGATTCATTCCCTGGCGTTCCATCTCAAAGTGGCCCAGCTGCTCCGGAATGTCCATGTGCGGCCCGGCCTCTTCCAGAACATGGGCTGCATCTCTCGGGTGACCCCAGGGTTTCCAGCTGCCTGGTGTTCACACTTCCTTCTGAGCCTGGTCTGGATCTCATAACTCCCTTCTCACATGGTCAGGGCGATGGATATTGTTTTTGAGATCAGGTGTCTGTCTTTCTGGCCCTCATTGCTCTGTCACTTCTCACTGAAAAGGAGGGAACGTCGTGCTGCGAGCTGCCCTGCGGAGAGTGGGCTCTGGCCAACACTCAGTGAGGACCTGAGGCCTCGGTCCCACAGTCTTGAGCACTGATCCTGCTAACAGCCACGCGAATGAGCTTGGAAACAATAGAACCTTCAGGGAATCCACAGCTCCTTGATGGTGGCCCCGGGGGGACCACAAACCAGACGACCCAGCTGAGCCGTGCCGAGAGGCCTGGCCCACAGAAACCGAGAGACATTAGGTATTTCTTGTTCAAGCCAGTAAGTTTAGGAGCACTTTATTACACAGCAATGGATAACTAATGCTCCATCCAGCTGCCTACTCTATTTGGGTACTGGAAGAAAATCTCAAACTTAACACTATTAAACCAAGTCTCAGTTTCTTATCCTAAGAGGAGAGAGAACAGAATATACCAGAGGCAAAGAAACACAGACATGGGTAGACCCACTGTGCTGCTGAGCCAAGGGTGTGCAAGGGCTCAGGTGATGGACCTTCTGGGAGATGGATCTCACAGGAGGGAGTGGCATGCATGTGAGAGTCAAAAAAAAAAAAACAATTGCCCCATGGACACAGAATGGGCCCCAACACAGAGGACAGCTTGGTCAGATGTCCTGCTGATTATCTGCTACCCTTCATGGACTGACCGAAGGGGTTAACTTTGAGGCTGCCGCACTGACACCATCCAGTGAACATGCAGACTCCACAGTGACAGAGACCCATGGAAACTCAATACCAGGTGCACACTATTTGGACATTTTTAAAGATGAGAATCTGACTTAGCATTAACTATGCCAAGGAATGCTTTTAGCTCTCTGCTTATGTGAGCAATTTTAAAATTTTATTCCAAATTTCTGTCAATAAAAACGGCAAGATTTGAGCTCATCCCCAACCTACCTCCATTCCAGGCAGAGATAGAGGAGCATCCTAAATCTGAAAATTTAAACATAAGATCCCTCTGTGTGTTCTGTGGTTTTGTAACGCCTTCTATTGAGATGGTGTGTTTTATGAAGTGTGTTATTCATGTATGGTAGTTCATTTAAGCCATATACAACCCGAGGAAGAAATGGAAAACATGACCTTATTACCATTTTAAGTGAAAACTGAGGCTCAGAGAGGTCAGAGACATGCCTAAGGTCACACAGCTGCTCCATTCTGAAACTTGCACTGGAAGCAGGTTTCCTGACCCCTCCAGCAGTGGAGGCCCTGTTTGACTTTGACCTGCATCCAAACTAGGATCATCCATCCAGTTTGCTGGGTCCACAAGTCTATCTCTGTGACCATGTGTGCAGAGGCACCAAAGACCCCACCTGGGAAGAGAGGAAGCCAGATGGGCTCACCTGGCTCTGTGATCAGAGGGAAGGGAAGGACACCAGCTGTATCTCCCAAACCAGCATCTCAAGCGATGGGTTACTTAGTCAAACACTCTGGAAGACAGGCACACAAAGAGTGGGGCGCTGGGCCTTTGCAGGGTGTGATAGAAAAGGGCAGCAAGGAACAGGCCTTGTGAGAGCAGAGCACCGTGTACAGGTCTCCTGTGTGCCCCCGGAGGTGGGTGGAGGTGGAGCAGGCAGTGGATATAGCAGGCAGCACCGTAGTGCCTGGAGGCAGGGTAGTTCTGGGAGCAGGACCTGGAGAGAAGGGATATGGTTGCGGTCCCTGCACACTCACCACCTCGTGTCTAAGATCTTTGCAAGAGTGTGGTACATGGAAAACAACTTAAGATGCTGAGTCTGGGGTCCAGGCTGGTGCCCATTGAGAGGGAGGTGCCCCCCACCCCAAAAAAAGAGAGAGAGAGAGAGAATAGAAGGTCCCAGGGCTCTGCGCAAACTCGGCAACAACTCTGACATCCTTGCTGTCCAAATGGGGGTTTGAGGCAATCCCAACCTAAGATCCGGTGGGTAGGAGGTGGTGGCTGATGACCAATGACACTGATCATGAAATTAAGGCCTGGAGGCTTTAAGGACTTGTCCAGATCACCAAACCAGGGCTCTTCTTATTATATCATGATTTTCTATGTGACTCCAGGCCATTCGATTCTGAGACTCTTCCAGCCAACTCCAGGTAACAGCCTGATAGTCACATGGTAGCACCTAGCTCTGCCACTTCGTCAGCTGAGTGCCAGTTTCTGCCTGTCCTGCAGGTACTGGCTGAGTCTCAACGCTCATTTTCTAAAGGTTTCCACTTGGTATACATTCAGTGACAGGGCCCTGCCAATCCCTCCACAGCCCATCGATCCCGATGGCAAGATCCAAGGGGTGTCAGTGAGCATGGACTTCCTGGGTGAAGACCAGCTGGAGCAGTGTTGATGGGCTCTAGCTGTGCCTTCCTGTCCAGTGAAGGCACTGATAACAGGCAGCAGCTGGTTGTTCATTCATTACCATCAGCTAACCCAGTAGCTGACACCTGAGATCTAGATCTATAAGGACCAGGACTATGGGCCCTTTTCAGCACTGCCCCCGAAAGGAGGCTGGAGACAAGTTCAAATGACCCTGCAAAGTGCAAACATTTACAGCAGTCTGACCTCCTTCGACATGTACTTATCAGGTAGAAGCATGTGCCAGCCCTGAGCTGCAGGACTGAAGTTCACCAGGGAGCAAGATCAACACTATCTGTCCACTGTCTGTCATCTAGGCACCTACACAGCTATCATTTATCGATCCATCTGTGTATCTATGTATCTATCTATCTCTACATATATTCAGACTTATTTTAAGGAATTGGCATACATAATTATGGGGACTGGTAAGTCAGAAACCCAAAAGGCAAGCTGGAAGCTCAGGTGGGAGTTGGTACTGTATCTTAAGGCAGAATTTCTTCTTCAGAAAACCTCAACTTTTGCTCAGTCAGTCATCCATACTATGGAGGGTAATCTCCTTTACTTAAAATCAACTGATAGTAGATGTAAGCCACATCCACAAAATACCTTCAAAGCAAAACCTCAATCAGTCTTTGATTAAATAACTGGGTGCTGGAACCTGGCCAAGTCGACACACAAAAGTTACCGTCACCGAAGGGAAAAAATGATGTGAGGGAAGTATAACATTAGCCTGGCCCCCGGCACGGAGTGTGCTCAGTTGATCGAAACAATCCATATTTTTAACGTATTCAGAAATACCTGGGCACTGCTGTGACTGGTGACAATGCATCTGATTCCTTGCTGGTAGTGAGAGAGATCCATAGTACATCCAAATCGTGTGGGTCCTCAGGTCCCAGCCCCGTAACCTGCCCTGAGTCAGCCCCTGACCTTTCATGCCTCCACAGGCTTCTCCCTGTGCTGGCCAGAGGACGGCTCCTTAGCATAGTCGTCTCTGCCACAGAAAAGTCTCACTAAAGGACTCTAGGTGCTGCCAGAACTCTGATTTTCATTCGGACACTTTGGTGAGCCCAAGCCCACATCTCTCCCTATAGGTTAGAACCAACATTAGTGCTATTATTAGCGTTCTCTTTGGACATAACTCTTCAACATCTAAAAAGACACCTGAATCTCATTTCTTTATGTCTTATGAAATTTCTTTTCTGCTTATGTTTTCAATGCTACAAGAACTTTTGGCTGATGAAGAGGAGTTAGGACTAGAGAAACAGAGGTATATAAAACCAGAAAAACAATTAATGTTATTATACTTATGGATTTACTTTTAATAGGACTTGGAGGTACACTAGTACCCTATCACCAAAAAAGTCATACAATCTGGAACAATGGGCCAATAATGGTGGCTACAAGTCCTTTTCACAGAATTTCTTTCCTTTTTGACATTTCGATCCAGAGTCCAAAGATATGCTTTGGGAACTGGTGATGGCTTCTCTTATTCTAGGTGGTTCCTACATGGTTAAGGTCAGAGCAAGCAACAAACATAAATTAGAGAGATGACTACAAGATTTAGAAAGGTGGTGAGAAGAGACCAGATCCCTCCAATGACACAATAGCAAAATAAATAAATAACCTGATTAAACAATGGGCAAAGGGTTTGAAGAGACATTTCTCCAAAGAAGACATACAAACGGCCAACAGGTGCATGAGAAGGTGGTCAGCATCACTAACTGTCAGGGAAATGCAAATCAAAACAATAAGGAGATATTATCTCATACCCACTAGAATGACTATTCTTTAAAAAAACAAAATAAGGATGTGAAGAATTGGAATCCTTGGGCACTATTGGTGGGAATGTAGAATGGCGCCGCTATTGTGGAAAACAGTTTGGAGGTTTCTCAAAAAATTAGAAATAGTGCTATCATATGACCCAGCAATTCCACTTCTGGGTGTTTATTCAAAAATATTGAAATCAGGATTTCAAAGAAATATTAGCAACCCCAAGTTCATTGCAGCATTATTCATAGTATTCAAGACATGGAAACAACATAAATGTTCACTAACAGATGAATGAATAAAGAAAATGGGGTGTATAGGAAATCTTGCCATATGCAACAACGTGGATGGACCTAGAAAACATTTTGCTAGGTGAAATAAGCCAGTCATAGGAAAACAAATACTACATACTTCCCCTTAAATAAAGTAGTTAAAATAGTCAAATTCATAGAACTAGAGTAGAATGGCTCCCAGGGGCCACTGGGGGTTGGGAGGGTAGGCGCTGCTCTTCAATGCGCACAGAGATGATTAAGTGCTAGAGAACGCAGCATTGTGCCTGTGGCTCACAAGTCTTCATTGTGAGCTTAAAAAATTTGTGAACAGGATAGACCTCATGTTATGTCCTTCCCACAACAATTTTTTTTAAGTGTTCAATGTTAGATGAACTTGAAGGTAGAGTAACAGGACTTGCTGATGGCTTGGACATGGGATGTGAAAGAGGGAACTTTAGGATGACTCCAAGGGTTCAGGCCTAGCTCCACTTACTGAGCATGTACTATGTGCCAGTCATGGAAGTTTACTTCCATTATCTCATTTAATCCTTGCAATGTCCCTCTGAGATCTACCGTTGTTAATCCTGGAGAGGCTGAGTCATGGAGCTGGTATGTGAGGGTGTCAAGACACACACCCAAGTGCACTTGGCTCCAAGTCCCAGCTCGTCCTGCAGCTCACTGCTCACGTCCCTCTGCCACCCTTAGCCAGGCGCCACACTTTCAACAGTGTGAAGAGTGTGGGGAGCCAGCACAGCTCTACCGCACACAACCTGTGTGGCCCTGGACAGGTTACTTAACTTCTGTGTACTTCAGCTCCTCCTCTGTAAAATGGGTCTATTCATATATTATACAGGACTGTCCAACCTTTTGGCATCTCTGGGCCACACTGGAAGAAAAAGAATTGTCTTGGGCCACACATTAAATACACAAACACTAACGAAAACTGATGAGGAAGAAACAGTTTGAAGTAAATTTACGATTTTGCATTGGGCCGCATTCACAGCCATCCTGGGCCATATGTGGCCCATGGGCCGCGGGTTGGACCCCCTGCTAGGGTGACTGTAGGATCAGGTAAAATGCTGAATCCGAAGCAATGGGCTGAGGCTGCTTGTCTGTTTCAAGTTACCCTGCCACTTTCTGCCCACTGCATTATATAAACAGTGTTTTTACATTTATGTTTCACACACATATACAGGTGCTCAAAAAACTCAAACCAGTTCACAAAACAAGATAGAAAGAACAAAAGGACCAAAACAGAGCCACAGAGATTGGAGATGGGACTAAGAAACAGAGAAGCTAGGCCCTGAGCAAGAGAGCAGCCAGGTGACGCAGGATGGACACTCAGCCATGAAGATGAGGAGGATGACAAAGCAGATCCAGACCATGTGGAATGCCACCATCCCTCAGCGACACCCGCTTCCCATTTCCAGCCTTAACAAAGCCTTTTATTATGTGTGCCTTTTTTCATGTCTTAAAAGTCCTACCAGAGTGACAATACCTGGCCTCTTTGCATTTTGCAGCTCTGCTCTCCCTCTAGTTAGGAAAAGAAGGGCCATGGTACAGGCAGACAGGGCGGTGGGATTTTTGTTGTTTTGTTGGGTTTACTTGCAAAGATATTCAAAATGATTACATCTACAGACATTCAGTCTTCTATTGCTATGGTCTGAATATTTGTGTCCCCCACCCAAATTTCTATGTTAACATCCTAACCTCCTAAGGAGATGGTAGTTGAGGCAGGGTCTTTCTGAGGTGCTTAGGTCATGAGGGTGGAGTCTTCACTATAGCTCCCCAGCTAGTGCCCCCACGTGAGGACACAGCAAAAAGCCTGCAACCCAGGAGAGGGCCTACACCCACCATGCCAGCACCCTGATCTCGGACTCCAACCTCAGAACTGCCAGCGGTAAGTTTCTGTTGTTATAGCTGCCTGGTCTGTGGCACTCTGCTACAGCAGCAGAGCAGACTGAGACACCCACCTGGCCCTCCTCTGGCTGCCCTCATGCTGCACTTGGCAAAGATGAATCACATCCAGCTTTGCTCACTGGCAGGTTTGAGACTGAAATCCTCAAGAGAAAGGAATGAATCATCCTCCACAAAGTGTTTGTCCTCCTCTGACAATCACTAAGTTTCTGCCGAGATGTGAGGAACTGGTAGTAAAGGACAGATGTGAGGCTGACAATGAACACAGGTACTAGGGAGGTGCACTTGAAAGGGAAAGAAAGAAATGAGGAGCCATCCACATTCTGCTCACCTGATGATGAGTGGCTGTCAGGTAAGTGTCACTGCAGACAGGTGGGTGCAGGACAACTCTGGGACAGCTCATCATCCATCCACTTGTTATGACTGCACCCTCCAGCGTCCTGCCCCACAAGTGGAGGACAGATCCTGGGGAGGGTGGTGAGGTGCTCACTTCAGGAAGATGTCCTTCCTGGCCTCACATGGAGTTCACTGGGAAAATAGCCACCTACCCCAGGTGTGCTTTCATCTCAGGAAAATCTCCCCTCCACCAACTGTTACTAAGCTGACATTCTTCCTTTCCAGGGCCCTCTTCTCCAGTTTTCATTTTTAAAACAAAGTGTCATGGATTTGCCAGAACATTGTAATGGTAATAGGAGGAGTTCCAACTACATTTTCATTCTTTATTTCAGATTAATGTCACATATGCCCAACAGACCAAGGTCCAAATTAAATAGCAGCTGGAAACAACCATTCATGGTCATTGCCAGGCACCTTTCTCAGCTAACTACAAGGTCCCTTGGGCAGTAGACTGGTGGCCACTCTGTGACACACACTAGTTATTTTTGAGTATGTCAAGACCTGTGGAGGGTCTGAGGCTTCACTTCACTTAGAGCTGAGATGGTTCGTGGATGCCTCTAGAAGACTGGAGATTCCTGAATCAGAGGTGAAAAACTTTATTATTCCCAACGGTCGCACTTCCCAAGTGTCGGCGTCTTTGTACTGATGCCCCCGCCTCAAGTCTACTGAACAATGTGACAGGCTGAGATGGGTGCTGTGCACTCAGTGGGTTGCACAGCAGTGGCACGTCCTAGGTGAGCAGCAAATGTGGTGACAAGCTGCTGAGAATGCGCCCCCTCCTCCAGGGGAGTGAGCAGGTACAGGGCAGGCATGCTGTTGGCACCTTGACCCACTCAGGTGTCTGTGTGATAAGCCTAGAAACTGCTGGGCAACAGGGGGTGGGATCGCCCTGCAGTCCACACACACAGTGGAATGCAACACGATATGACACCCACGTGACTGCCTCTTGTCTTCATCTCTCAAGTGGTCTCCTCTCCAGTCATCCCACTGTATGACAGTTTTAAAATAATGTCCATATTACTTTGCAGACAACTGAAATTCTGGCCCAAGAACCATATCTCCCAGGCAACCCACCTCTCTCACAAAAACGTAACACTTCTTGGAACAGCAGATTAGAATTAAATATAAAACCAAGGCTTTTCCATTATTCTCATGTGCTCGGCTGATGCTGACTTCACTTACAGAGTCACTGAGGCCAAAAAGGTGTGTGTTTGGTGGCGGGGGAGTATGAGGGACAGATATCCTGGGTTGTTACATGCAGCACTTAGAGCAGGTGACCAAAAAATGTGTTGGTTGGTAGATGTGTTGGGATATCTCTTAACAACACAGCTCACAAATGCTTCTTACAATGCCACTAAACATTCTCCTCTAAGCATGGTTGGACTTGAGGTCACTTTGCAGTGCAGTGTGGGACTTTATACAGGGTGGCAGACCATTTACCATGTCTTTTATTTTCTGTATTCTGATGTGGAGCCTTGCTGGTTAGTGGAGTCCTAGAGCTAGTAAACAACACACCAGGAACATGCCAAGCAGCTAACCTAGCTCCTCTCCACCCTTGTTGCCCCAGCACAACTCACTCCGACACCTGGACTCACAGCATTCCCTCCTATCTGGACTCCCAGGCCTTAAACTCACCCAATCATGACCTCTGACCCAGTCTGTGCTGCACTTACTGCCCTGGCTCCTCAGCCTCCTGGATAACATGCCCACGCCACCCAGGGCCCTTCAGCCACACTTATCTGGCCTCTCCATATTTCTTTCTTACCTTTTGACCCTCACACCTAACATTCTGGCCATACTGGACCCTGGCAGTTTTCAAAACCTTGTGGTGACCATACAGTTGAGAAATTTTATCTTATCTTACGTTAAGACATTTCTCTTCAGGGAGAACTGCCTATGCTTAGCAAAATACCTAAACTGCTTTGGAACAGAAGATAAGGCTCTAAGGCATGGTTAGAAGGAAATAAACAAGAAAGAGCTGAACCACACCACTAAAAAATTAACAGGATTTTTTCCCGTCTTTTTTATTGTGAGATATATTGTTCATACAGAAGAGTGAGTGAGCCATATCTGTTCAGTCAAAAAAATAATGATAAAGCATACCCATGTAAGCATCACCAAACTCAAGGCCCTTCCTTGACGGGCCCATCTGTTGGCAGCAGTGAGAATGGCATCAGATGTTCAACTGGTGGGTCAGACAAGACCTCAGTTCAGCAACCTCGGCACTTGGTTCTGGCTAGGAAAGAATTCAGAGCCAAGACTCAAACTATAAGAGAAAGTTTATTTAGAAAATCACAGAGGTAGACGAAATGGGCATGAGAAGCAAGTTCTCCTTAGTGGATTATGGTCCCAAGATCTTTTACTCAGCCTTAGCCCTGCGGGATTACAGCTTCTGAAACCAGGCAGGGTGGTTCCCAAAAACAGAGATCAAGGAATATCTACAAGATGCAAAGAGGAAATGAAAATTCAAAAGAAACTGGGAAACCAGAGTCAGAGGATACCTAGAACAACTAGTGGGTATATGGCTATCCTTGGTGGGGAAGTGTCGTGGATTTCGACCCGCAAAATCCGTTGGGGGACCACCCCGATCGCGTGAATCAATCTTACCCAGAGACACGCTTGGAGGTGAGAATCCGGCGACCACGGGTCTCCTCCACCATCCCCATCTTGGGGAGAAAGACCTCATGGGTTGCTTAGCTGGGGCTTTTATTAGAGGCATTAAGACACATTTACATTGGATTGATTATTCATGGGATTAAGCAGAACAGGTAGGGTTACTCATAGCAGGGTATTAGGATGTAAATTCAAGTCCGGTGGCAGGCAGGACCAGGTTAAAGTAATATGCAGGGGTCAGCAAGCCAGAACTTTTTAAGATACATCTTTGCCAAATTCCTATTAGAGAATTTCCATTCCACAGACATGATCCACACTTGCTCACACGGGAATCACACGGAGCTGTGCTCAAAACGTGTAAATTCTCAGGACTGCGTGTTTACACACGTGTGGAAATCACCGCCACAGGGAAGATTTTCCCACACCCACATACTGATCTCAACTTCAAAGTGTGTCCTATTGTTTCAAGGACAGTGGTCCCAGAAAGGAAGAGCCTAAGGGAAAATGCATTTCCTTCCTTCCTGCCTGCCTGCCTGCCTGCCTACATTTCTTCCTTCACTGGTTCAGCAGGTGTGTGTTGCTGTTGCATGCCAGGCACTGTGCTAGGCTGTGGATCTCATGGGCAACTTGCCCTTAGTTGGAGCAGGGATGGGCCTATTCTCTAGCACTTTCCCTGCCCCCTAAGCCCCACTTCCTGGGCTTTTGTGAGGAGGGGTGTTGGCTACATTGCAGAAGAAATCTACCAGAGGTCTATTGGGTCCTTTGAATAGTGTCTTAGGTTCCTTTGGGAAGTGACTTTGTGCTAATTCTAAAAAGTAATATTGTCACTGCTTTTTATCTTTTACAAAAGTATAGGGAGAAAGAGAGAGAAACTAGTGTATAATTGGATAATCAGAGATAAATGCCCCTCCTTCCCATGTCAGATTACAAGGCTGTGTATTCTGGTGTTTGCCTTGTGCATGCATGATGCACAGGTGGTCACTGGGAAACATTCATATGGACCTAAGTGCCAAGAGTACTGGGAGTTGCATGTCCATTTGGGTCCATTTTGGGGGGTATATACAAGTGTCATAACTCAAAGGCCTACAAAAGATTAAAAAAACCTATAAAGAAATACCAGTTCTATTAATGGTACTTCTCTCTGCTTGTTCTGGGATATAGGATGTCAGGAGATGCAAGAGAATTGTATTAGCGTGAATCTGGGGGAAATAATGCAATATAGAAAAATTCACTGGTTGTATAAACTTCTATGAAAATTGACTTCTTTGAATTGGGTTTGAGGTATCATACTGGCTACTACTGGCAGTAGTATTAGTCTAAAGTTTCATAAGCTTCTGAAAATCATGTTAGTTTCCTGCTTCCCCACAGTATCCCAGGACCTCTGGGGAGAACATGGCTAGAAGGAAAGGGTGGAGAAGTAGCTCAGTGCCCATCACAACTCTGTGGTTGGAGGATGAGAGGATACAGCTGGCATGTACCCCTCACCTTGAGCCCAGACTGAAAAGGAAGAGTGGGATAAACATTAAGTCATGCCTCAGCAGTAAAAAGCGAGGGACATTTGCCCTGGTGATGGAGATACGTATCTAAGGGCAAGAGGTTCCTCCTGCAGGAAACACAATGACTCCAACAGGGGTCTGCAAGGTTGATGGGGGTTAGTGTGTCCTGTTGCTATTGAAATGGAGTCCAGCAGGACCCTCATCAAGCAGTCTCCCAGTGTGGCATCTACAGCTTCATGACCAAGGTTCTTCAGCAGAACCTGCAGCAACAGAGCTGCCTCCAGAGTAAACCTACGTGTTGGAGGCTATAGATTTGACCCTCTGTGAAATACTCACTGACGGAGACAGGTAAATGAGTATTTCATTTATACCCCACTCCCCCACCTTCTGACACAAGGATTTGCTTTACACCTTCCCAGAGAAATTATGAGCACAACCTCAAAGAGAAGTTAGGTTTTGTGTTTCAGCTGCTAGAACCAGCCATAGCAACATGTAAAATGCTAAATTCTGCTAACACTAGGAAGGAAGCAGGAAATTGGAAAAGGATACAAATGTCTCACAATTTGTACTTTTGATTTTTCCCTTGAGTACCTCTAAAAGATTTTTGCCATATCAAAGCCAATTTCTTCATTAAATTAAGATTTGTGCTGTGTAAGGTGAGTCTGGGTTTGATGCTGAAGGAGGTACACAGGTGCGTGCCCTCAAGAGGCCCCAAGTCCAGGACTTCCAGTCAAGATGGAGGCATAGGTAGACATACTTTGCATCCTCATGTTACCCCAGAGAAAATTACAACTAAACCTCAAAAAACACCCAGAACTGTCAGAAAATTTAACTGTTTGGAAGTCTGACAACCAAAGATTTAAAGAAGCCACATTTATCCAGATGGGCAGGAGGGGCAGAGAGGCAGAGGCGGGTGCAGAGGCAAGGAGATGCGGTGTGGCGTGGAGAGGCAGCGGCAGTGGCAGAACGGCAGTCCCACACTCACATGTAGTAGATAAAAATCTGGAGGGACACCTTGGGAGCAAGCGACCCCAGCCCCAGGCCAGATCATGCAGCCCAGGGTTCCAGTGCTGGGAAGATAAATCCCCATAACATCTGGCTGTAAAAACCATAGGGGTTCAGGTGGTGGAAGAAACTGCCAGATTTTCAGGAAATTCTGCTTAAAGGTCCCACACAATCTTAGAACATACACAAACCCACCCACTCTGAGATTCAGCACCAGGGCACCAGCCAGAAGGGTATCAGTCACATACAGGCAGTGGGTGAAGTGATTGGAAATGGGGCAAATGCTAGGAAAACCTCCAGAAGCCAGGCAGCAACACTGTCTCCTCTCTGAGCCCTCTCCCTACACAGCCACAAAGCAGTGATGCAGGTTGCCCTGCCCTGGTGATCACCTAAGGCTGTGCTCCACACAACTTCCAGGTGCCTTTTCTACAATAGACCACGCTACTAAGACAGGGAGTCAAAGCAGATCTACCTAATACACAGAAACAAACACAGGACATACCAAATTAAGAAGAGAAAGAAATAGGGCCCAAATGAAAGAACAGAA